>JAPYZE010001604.1:0-22699 GCA_030522805.1 Leptomastidea abnormis | reverse complement strand
CCAAAAGAAAAAAAAAGCAGCAAAAAAATAATGCGATATCGCCAAGCACACGCCAAAGTCGATTCCATAACTGTAATTTTGCTCATCATCTGTTTGCCATAGATATGACCTTTTTCTTCTTTTTTCTTCCTTTCCTCTTCGTATCACCTATATAGACTCTACCATGGACACAGTGATCAAATCGTCCCCTTCGCAACGCAGAAGCTTTCCGTGTATCGTTCGAGACACCCGACGCTATAACGTCGTTGAATCAGGCTCGTTAATTAACTGTAATTAACTGTCGTCCTTTTTCGGTGAGTGCACACGTGGATATCGAGCCCTCCTCCCTTATCATAACGAGAAATCGAGCTCTTCCTGATAGTTCTCGTTTTCTATTTTTTTTTTTTTTTTTTAATTTTCTACTCAATATTATTTCAAGCTCTTTCGAGATGATTGAGCTTTCTTTTTTTTCTCTTACTCCTGGCGTCACGACGGGGTGTAGTGGGAGTGGCACGGAATATCATTGTATGTGTGTGCTTTAGAATCGTCGGCTTCATTTGCGGCAACGAAAGCGTTAATGAGCACACGTGCGAGCGCATAGTTATACTGGCTGACTATAAATAAACGTTTTGTTCGGACTTTTTGACCTATTTTCATTTTTTTTTTTTTTTTTTTTTTAATATGCGCGCATTTGATGATTCCTCGCTTGAGTAAAGAAAGAAATTGTTGACTTGGAAATTTATTCTTGAAACGATTAAGACTTTTGTTTGTTGAATCTAATTGTTATGTTAGTTTAGTTAAATAGTGGTGTATATAACGTAAAAATATATAAAAACTTATCATAAATCATTTCTTAAAAAAAAACCATGATTCATAAAATTAACTTTTATTTATTCAAAGCATTAACAAGCTCAAATTCTTCACAATAACTTTACATACATTAAAAAACCAAACAACACATATTAAAATTTATATCACTCAGCAAAATAACAATTTGCCATCTCACAAGAAAGATTGAACAAAGTAGATAAAAACTTTACTTAAAAAGATTTAAAAAATTCTTAGCACAAACTCTCTTTCTCTCTGCGGTTTTTTTATTCCTCATTTTTCTTCCTCTCTAGAATCACATAGCGCAAGCACTCTCGAGAAGCATCCACCACCACAGTTCGTACAGACAATTCGTTGTTGTACCAAACATGTACATCAAGTGCAATCCCGTAGCTGTGTTTACAAGCGCATACAAACACACATACACACAGAGAGAGATCCCAGTTGTTAATTCGTCCACCATCTTCATTTCCTCGCGGCGGTTTTAATTTCCGTTCTCAAGCACGCGAAACTCGGCTCTTAACCTCTGTAACTCGTGACTCTTTAACCGAATCATTCCAACTTTATTCTTTTTCTCTCTATCTTTATTTCTTTCTTTCTCATAGTTCTTTCTTCGCAGTAGAGTCACCTCAGGCAGAGCCTGTATATATCACGTATAGTATATTCGCGCGCGTGGAAATTAAAGCGCGCGAGACAAAGCCGAGGTGAGAAAGTGAAAGGCTATGTGGAGGAAAAAAGGAGGGAGATAGGAGGGAAAAAAGCAAAAAAACAAAAAAAAGCAAAGAAAAAAAAAAAAAAAGAGAGGAAGAAAAAAAAAAAAAAAAAAAAAAAAAAAAAAAAAAAAAAAAAAAAAAAAAAAAAAAAAAAAAAAAAAATAGGAAGAAAGGAAAAAAATAGCGATGAAAGGGAGCGCTTAACACCCGGGTGAAGCTGGAAAATAACCGCGAGAAATGCTCTTGAGCTTTTCTGCTTTTAATTAAATTTTATGTGGAGAGAGAGAAAGAGGGAGAGAGAGAGAGAGAGAGAGAGAGAGAGTTCGTGAGTACGATAGTGATCTGGGATTCTGGATGGACTTTTCGGATAATCGGGAAGGGAAACAAAACAAATCGTGAATACTGTTAGATAGCATTTTTTGTGTACGTTAAGCTAAAAAAAAAATATAGGTTCGATATGATTGTTTTATTATTTATAATGTTAATATTGTAGTATTTTATTTAAAATAAGAATTATGCATTTTTGTAAGAATAAATTTTGTATCAGAATATTTAAAATAATTTAAACTTTTGTGTTGCTGTTGAAAAGTAAAAAAAAAAATTTAATTTAGCTTAAAATATCTAACTTTTAAATAAAGCTCAGAGTTACAATCCACAAAGTAATACGAAAAAAAAAGTTTAACAGATTTGCATTTATAATAAAAATCCAATAAATAAAGTAAGGCGGAAAAAACTTTGATTGGAAATGGAAATAATAGAAATATATCTACGATTAAGTATTAAAAAAAAAAAGAAAAGAATAAGACAATACGGTTTTAGCCTCTCGCGCAATTTGCAGCGTAGCGCCAGTTGCAGGTGTCGAGCGAAAGAATTGGTTCGCAAGTACGTCTTTTCTTTTCTTCTTTTTTTTTTTAAAGCGAAAGAATAGAGAAAGAAAGAGAGAGAGAGAGAGAGAGAGATAAAAGAAGCTCAATATCGCCTCAGCAATTAATTTACTTGGAAACTTTAGTAATCAGACCAGTAAGAACGTGATTGTGGCTTCGATGGGCCAACGAGTTAGGGGGAAGATACTTTTAATATGGATTTATGTTGCAGAATGGATCGACTTATATTATATTCGAACTTCATCAATATGATTCTCTCTTTGAAGCATCTTGAGCTTTAAGAAGAAAAAAATTCATTACTTGACTTTGTCTACCATGAAGGAGCTTACTTATATAATAGGAAAAGTAGATATATGAATAGAACAATTTTTGTGCTAAATTAACAATGTTAAAAAGTAAGAATTAAAATTTTCAACTAAAATAATAGAACTAGAATTAATAAAATAAAGTTATAAAAAAAAAGAAAGATTGTGAACGTTAAAGCATAAATTTTTTATCTATCAACTTTACATAATAAAAGTTAAAAAAAAAAAATGACGAAAGATCTGTAAAATATTGCACTGCAATTTTTGGTAGTTTGCTCGAAGTGAAAAGAAAGTCGTGGGGATCTCTTTATCCTTGGCTTAACGTTACTTGAGCGGAATTTTCTTCGCCGCGCCTTCTTTTTTTTTCTCTTACATCCATATATATATACACCATACGACGAAAATAGTTCAGTGTAGCCTGCAACAAGACTCAAGACTTGCGCTTTACGATCACACGATTACTGGCATTAAAATGCTGAAAAACTCTTTTCTCGTGTCTTGCATTGTAAATCATATTCCTTTATTTTCGAGAAAATTTTTCTCGTGTTACATAAAATTACAAACAATGTTATATTTTACACAATTCTCATGCAAGAAAGTACACATTATATAATTTATTTATCTAAATTAAAAACTGAAATTGTGTTTATTAAAATATTCAATATCTAATAATATTCTACTTTTGCTACGAAATTAATATTAAAAATTGAATTTTTATACTTTCATAATGATATTTATTTTTATAATGAGTAATAAACCCATAATTGTGTAACATAAACAATACAATTTTAATTATAGAAAGATCATCATCAAACTGTAACAAAATAATCAACATAAACATCGCTTACAATTTAAAAAAAAAAATTGGCTCCTTCTATTTCCATTCATTTTATTTATTTATAAATTTTTGGTTTAAATCAATTGATTCGTTGGGTTAGTATTTGAAAAGTATATTGTTCATAACAAAAATTTATTTGGACGTAAAATAGAGACAAACAAATAAAAAAAAGAAACCGTTGACAAATATTTGTCAGAAAGCTTTTTCAAAATACAATTTTTTAACATAATTTATAATTACTACATACATAAGTAATATTTTTCAGTCTGTGCATTTATTATCGAGATTGATATTATATTATTATAAATCATCGTAAATGCGCGAAGATGAATTATTGGTCTCGATAATAAATTGATTTAGTACCACCAATTAAAAAATATTAGTAATGTATGTACTGCTTATTGCACGAGTAAAAATTTTTTCTAGAATTAATATAATTATTGTTATTCCAAAATAACTAATTGAAAAGTAATATTATAGCGTTACTTTCAATAATTGATCTTATGTAAATTGTATTCCTATAAAGCACTGGAATATTCCAAAATTATTTAATTAAAATTTTATTTTTTTTCTTTTATTTACTTAAGTGTAATTTAAAATTTGGTTTTAAATCGACAAATATTTTTTTCATATCCTAAGATCTGCAAGATTACTAATAAGATAATTTATATTTTATTATCTTTTATTCATAATAGAGAATATACCGAGTTATAATATATTTGTACATTACGAATTAAAATTTTGTATAAAATTGATGAATTATTATTTTATTTTTTTACATTATAGATGCTAAATTATTAATATTGCTTCTAGGTACTACACGTGTCTTATACATTTTTAATATTAACGTGGAAAAAAACTGATATTTTTAAAAAATACTGATATTAACCCTGTTTGGTAAATTTGATGCAAATCAACTTCAAATCAATCTTTCAAAAATAATATAAATTTTTATCTATAAGTTATTAATTATTTCATTATTTTAAACAAATAAACTTGATATTATCAAGATCTTATTGCAAAAATTAAATTCAGAATCAACTATTTTTTTTGCTTCCAATTTTCATAAACAAATTTTTGGAACTATCCGTTATTTAAATTTACTAGTCACTTATAGGCACGCTTCGCGCGCTCCATCGTGTATTATGTCTATGCTAAAATTTTCTGTACTTTTTATGAGATACATGAATACCATGAATTATTTATTTAATTTAATATTACATGCCTGATATTAATAGAATTATTATTTTTTTATATAATCAATAATAAGAAACTGCAATTAATACATGTAATATTTAAAAAAACTAGTTAAATTTAGAATCGCTTCACACTTCCATTTAATGCTATTTTTGCACAGACTATGTTGCATTTTTTAATTTTATAACTTATTCAAGTAAAATCAAAATAGATTATTACTATTTCTAAATTTCTTAATCTTGTTTATTAATTTTACGACTTTTGATTCTTTTTAATAATCATTTTCAAATTTTATTCTAAGGCACATCGTGAATAGATCAACGACACCAAAATTTTATAAAAAGAAAATAAAGAAACAAATAATTACCGGCTGTTATGATCAAATATCAGAAATGTCCTAAGTAGCTTCAGACATTTAAAGTAACTTTTATTTACGGTAGCTATTCTTGATATAATAGAGTAGAATAGAATTTTTGTAAGATATTTTTTCAAAGATATTAACAATATTATATTATTTAGAAATAAAATAATAACTTTCAAGGCTCATGCTAAATTGTTTAGTCGCGATGATTTTGATTTTGCTAATGTAATTCATGTTTGAGCAAACAGATAAAAAAAGCAATAAAGTGCGTATATAAGCAGACGATGTAGGAGCAGAAATCACTTCATATTAAAATATAGTATACAGCTTTTAATACGATACTATTATGTCTCCAAAAACTAATTTTTTATTAGTGCTTTTCGTTGTGATTGGAGGCTTATTAGGAGTGAAATCAAATGGTAACTATTTTTTATATAATTTTAATTATTTATTTATTACTCACAACAGATAAGAAGAAAATGTATTTTTATTTATACTTTAATATTTAAAAACTTATTATTGATTTTTCACCCCAGATGAATTAACCCAACTAAATCAACTAATAACGAAAAACACAAAAACAATTGAAACAATAAGAGCAGACATAGATAAATTATTGAAAAATAATTTAAATACAACAAATCAACAACTATTACAAACATATGCAACAGATGTCCTCAACAGATTAGAGCAGATGCGAAACTTATCATCAAATCCGTCAGAAAAAACACGCAGATATGAATCCGAAAAAGTTCTCGAAAGTAGTCTGACAGATGTATCTAGCTATATAACTTGGCTTAAATCAAAACAACCATAAAAGATGGACGCGATCAATGTCCTTCATCCTGAAAAAAAAATATTTCTAGTTATTAACTGACACATTGCCGTGGAAGCAAAGACGCAATTTCACCGATAAACCATGCTAAACAATAGTTCGCAGGATATCTAGTCGGATGGGTGACCATCGGCTGATTCTCACTTCGGCTGCATCGTTTATCAGTTAGTTGAGTTTTTTCTTTTACGGCAAAGTAAGCTTACGGTATCCTGGGGTCTGCCATTCTGGGTTAGGTTTTCCTAATAGGTTTTTCCTAACTCACAGGTCATTCTGGGCGAATGCGGATTGGCTTTCCTTCTTTCCTCCTTTTTTTTCATTCCAATAAAAAAATTAAAGTTAAGTTATTGACTTAAATGACATTGTTACATATCTTTCCCATGTATATTACAATCACATATATGACAATAGTTCTTTGACTTACAAGACGAAAATAACAAATATTTATATTAAAAGAAAAACATGTATAACATGTATTTTTTTGTATTTCTAATTTGATTTAATAAAATAATTTAAACAGTAAACTTATTTTTTTAACAATTTTTTTCTAAATATATATTCTGTAATAGTTATTACTTTTTATCTACATGAAAAGAATATAAGCCGAATTTTCCAATATATAAAATGAACTTTACTATGAGAAAAAAAAATTGTTGGAATAAAAAGTTTACTATAATTTCCAAAAAACACACATTGTTCACAATTTAGTTACACAAAAACTTGCTCCTACTATTTTTATTTACTTCATTGCTTTTTTTTGTTTCAATAAATCTCAATAAATTTATAACTTGTTATTACTGTACAACAGTCAATAACATATATTTTTTAATGTATATCTCCTGTAAACGCTTAAACATATATGATTTATTTGGTTAGTATTTGAAAAGTATCTATTTCATAACATAAAAATTAATTCAGATACAAAATAGGTTGAAGAGAAAAACAAACAGAAAAAAGATTTTGCAGAGTATTTGGCAGAAAGCTTTTTTAAAATACAATTTTTTTCTACTTTTGACATAATTTATAATTATAATTATTATTATTCCGAAATTATTAATTAAAAAATAATATTTGAGCGTTACTTTCAATAATTGATCCAGTAAAATATATTATCTAGAAGGCATTAAAATTTTACAAAATCATTTAGTTTAAATTTCTTTCTTTTTTTTTATCTTCTCAAGGGCAACTTGAAATTCTTTTTAAAATCAAATAATCTTTTTTTAATGTACCTCAGATATGCAAAATTGCTATTGAGGTATTGTACGTTACTTTTCTAATGTCGTGCACAGTATCTATTTCTTTCATCTAAAGATATTTTTTGACCTTCATCATATACGAAGCTTATACATTACAATTTTTTTATTAAATCGATGTATTATTCTTTTTACATTATAAATGCAAAATTACTTATATCGTTGCTAGGTTCTATGAGTGTCTTGTACATCTTTTATCTCTACGTGGAAAAAAACTGAGGTTTTTAAAAGATACTAAAATTAATAAGAGATTCTTACCAAATAAACTTCATAACATGAAGTTTCTAGCTATGACAGAATATCCCGCTCAATCGAAAAAATTTTTTAAATCGTGGTAAGATAAAACTTACGCAATGAAACCTTTAAGCTAACACATTACTTATGAAAAGTTTGAGCTACTTCAGTTTTTTTCGTATACGTATAATTTTAATGTTAGTATTTTTTTATTTATTCGTATAACAATTTTATTTATGATGAGAATAAGTTTTTCTTTGTATTAACGTCAAAGTTGGATATCAATACTTCAATTTCGAATACATTTTTCAAATACAATATAAATTTTAATTTATAACTTCTTATTTATTTTATCATTTTAAACAATGATCATAATTTATATCGTCGGCAAGAAGATTTCATAGATTAAAGTGGCACGTTCTTGCTACGGATTTT
Organism: Leptomastidea abnormis; assembly: GCA_030522805.1. Lineage (NCBI taxonomy): Eukaryota > Metazoa > Arthropoda > Insecta > Hymenoptera > Encyrtidae > Leptomastidea > Leptomastidea abnormis. The sequence continues at coordinate 14,840 of JAPYZE010001604.1, read as the reverse complement.
GGAATGGAACTCTGTTTCCCCGAAAAATTTGTGAAATCTTCTTGCTCTAAGCCGACGATATTATTAAGATTTTATTGCAAAAATTAATTTCAGAATTTACTATTTTTTGCATTCAATTTTGATATAAAAATTTTTTTAACTATATGCTACTGTAATTTATCTATCCTATAATCTGAATTTCTGTATTTTTTATTAGATACGTGAATGCCATAAATTGGGACTACTTTAAACTCTTTTAAATCTCAGTGTAGACGTCTGGTAGAATAAGATTATTATTATTGTTTTTTTTTTTTTTTATAATCAATATCGGGCAACTAGAAACAATGTATTTTTTATAAAAAAAAAAAAAAAGATTACTGATTGTTATGCTCGAAAACCAGAAATACTGTAAGTATCTTCACATGTTCAAGATAGCCTTCGCTTACGGTAAAATTTTACCTAATATACATTTTCAAATATAATAACAAAATGAAATCATTTAGAAACAAAATAATAATTTTCAAGGCTCTTACTAAATTGTATAGTCGTGATGATCTTGAGTTTGGTAAACGTGATTCATGTTTGTACAGAAAGATAAAAAAGCATTAAAGTGCGTATATAAGCAGCCAATTCAGAAGCAGAAACCACATCAAATTCAAGTAATATACAGCTCTTAATACGATACTATTATGTCTCTAAAAACTAATATTTTATTGGTGCTTCTGGTTGTGATTGGCTGTTTAGAAGTAAAATCAAATGGTATGTATTTTTTATACAATTTTAAATTATTTATTTCTCGCAATAAGGATATGGGCGAGTATTCGAAATTTTGAGTGACTCGGTGAAAAAATTTGACTTAAAAAGTCAAGCCGATCCGAGCAGAGTACTTTTCGAGTTTTTTTTAAATCACTTAAAAAACTCGGTTCAGCTCGAATTTGAAAATTTGAGTGCTCGGATACTCCTACTCACAATAAATTGCAAAATTGATTTTTATTAATATTTAAAAGTTCATCATTAATTTTCTCACCCTAGATGAATCGGATGAACTAAACAAACTAAAAAAGGAAAACACAGATGCATATAATACAGTAAAAGCTGAGATAGAAAAATTAAGAAAATGTAACTTAAGTGAAGCAGATGAGAAATCATTACAAGAATTTGAAAAAAAACTCAAGAGTACAGAGGAGTTTCGAAACGATCTAAAAAATTCAAATTTAACACAAGTAAAAGAAAAATATGAAGTTGAAAAAAGTCTTGAAAAAAGTTTGACATATCTATCTAGAGATATACTCGTGTACAAACTAACAAAGCAAAACGAAAAAACACTTGAAAGCACGAAAGCGTTAGGGAATACATTATTAAAAATGCAATTAAATGAAGATCAGCTAAAACGGGCACAAAATTATGTAAAAGATTTAATCAACAAATTAGAGTCTTCTATGCCAAACTCAACATTATATCTAACAGAAACAAAAGATTATGAACAAGCAAAATCTTTCGTACGAGATTTTAAGGGATTTCCATTTACATATAGCTGTGAATAAACCAAAAGAAATTCCAATATGCATTCGTGGCCAAGATAGACACACTCACTGTCGCTCATCCTAAATAGAATATTCCTAGTAATTAACCGACACGTTGCTGTGGTGGCAAAGACGCAATTCCACCGATCAACGATGCTAAACAGCAGATGGCAGGATATTTGATCGGATAAGGTATTTCCATTCTCGCTTCTGCTGCATCGTTTATAAGTTAGTTGAGTTTTTTTCTTTTACGGCAAAGTAAGCACAGGGTATTCTGGGGTCTGCCATTCTGGGTTGGGTTTTCCTAATAGGTTTTTCCCAACTCACAGATTATTTTGGACAAATGCGGATTGGCTTCCCTTCTTTCCTCCTTTTTTCACTCCAATAAAAAAAATTAAAGTCAAGTTATTGACTTAAATCACATTGTTACATATTTCTAAGGGATATACAACAACCATGTATAATAGTTTAACTTACAAGGCGAAAATAACAATTATTTTAAACAAAAAAAAAAAAAAAAGAACGTGTATAATATGTATTTTTTCGTATTTTTTATGTGTTTCAATAAAATAATTTAAACAGTAAACTTATTTTTTCCATAATTTTTTCTAAATATAAATTCTGTAATAGTTGTTACTTATTACCTAAATTTAGAGAATATAAGCGAATTTTTCAATAAAGAAAATGAATTTTACTGTGGGAAATTTTTTTTGGATTTTTACTATAATTTCCAATAAAAACACACATTGTTCACAATTTAAATACACAAAACAACTAGCTTCTGCTATTTTTATTTTTATATATATACAATTTTTTTTTTTTTAATAAATTGATCTATCACCTATTTTTTACTGCACAACAGTAAATAACACATGTTTTTTAGTGTATGCCTCCTGTACGCACGCAAACATTTATGCATGGCACGAATGCGTATGTAAATGTCAGGTAGTATGTTAATCCACACTGACTATATTACTCTTAAAAAAAAAAAAATATTTTAAAAGCAAAGAACTATAAAATATTGTAAAAAAGTGTTACATATGTTATGGTATAATAAATTTTTGGATGACATTATAATAGTATATTTCGTTTGTAAATAAAATAACTTTTTATTTAACCGATCTACAAACATGAAATTTATGATTTTTACGATTCACGATTCACTGTATCAGCTTTACCTGTATTTATTTAAAAAAATAATCTTGTTTTTATGCATGTATCCACATACCGTTACTTCAAATTATAAATTTTGATTTAAACATACCATCCAACAGTTGGTTTTTTTCTCCTAATAGAATCCCCTCAGTTGAAACAAATATTGTATCTGAAATCTAATTTAAAATACTAAAGAAATTCTAAGATAAAATATTTTTATACTATTAACCCATATACCTGCAGATTTGAAAACCATTAAATTTATTATTCAAACAGATCCATTTCATCTAACCATCTTACCATCAATACACATAAGAGACAATATAAATAATACATTATTCTTTAATGAAAATTCTTACAAACTCATTCTACACTCTTCCTTGTAAACAGCCATTAACTTCTCTCTATAACAAAGAATATATATCTCACGCACTCGACGATCCAGAACTTCAAATCCATTGTCCGCAACAAGCAAAGCAACGTCACTCCGTTCGGCTCATGTTCCTTCTCTCGTAAGCCGTTGGTTTTACGATGCTTAGTCGAGTAGCGGGGGAGGCGAGCCATTCCGCCTCTCGCTATATAGACTCACGGAGTGTGGATCAGTCAGTGGGCCGTGAGAAAGCTGTGTGTTTCGACAGCAGAGCCGCTCTCTTTTTTCCTCTCTCTCTCTCTTACTTTTCAGTGCCTGCGGGACTTGGCGAAACTCGGTCGTGTCTGACGTAGTGGATAAGGTCGTGGTTCCTTTTTCGCTCAATCTACCTCTCCCCTCCTTATCTTCTTTTATTTTAACTCCTTCATCGGCTTTTCTCGCTTTTCCATTGAGAGTCGCGCGCGAAAAGGTATATAATAACGAGTGCTTGGCTTTATTGCGTAATGACTGTGAGAAAAGTCGACTATGTATACAATTCGTTGGGATTCGAGTTACGACGATTATTATATATGAACAGTGAAAAATGATCTTTCTTTTCTCTTGTTACTCCTTTTCTTTCGTGGATTGACAAGAGTGTAGATTTTGTTTTTGCTTGTTTCAGCATTTTTTGATGCAGCGAGAAATGCTTCGTTGGAAGTTTATTGGAATATAAAAATTTCAATTTTACCCAAGCGTGATTTCATTAATTCTCTTGTTTGACTATAGAGTTTAAGTTATAAATTTATTGGAAAGATATTTCCCATAAAATAAAGGAAACGATGTCATTTACGATGACGTGGTTTATTGTCGGTTGTATTAAAAGTCTAAGAGTTATCCTGTTTGAAAATCCATCGTTTTACTTTAATAAATTTTTATTTTTTTTTCAATTTAAAAGATGATTAACGTTTTGTTTTGTCAGCATTAAAAGCTCATGAACTTTAAAGTTAACCATTAAAAAAAATAAATTACAAGCCTTATAAAAATAATAAAAGCTATATATAAACATATTTTATATAGTCTTGACCATTTTTAAATTTATTTTAATTATCATAAAACACTAATTCAACTCTATAATTTAAACTGAAAACACTATTATAAAAATAAAAAATCCCTTTCATTTTTTCAAAATAAATCCTTCAAGACAAACACTTTCCAAAGCCAGTAGCCACATTTCTCCGCGAAAAGCAGTCAGAACCAAATATAGCACACGCGTACGTATACACATATACACCTACCTCTATATAAAGAGGCCTGATGATCAAATTTATCACGCTCGTATCTCGCGGGCGTGCGTTTGATGCATGCGCTCTCCCATATCAGCCATAGTAGGTATAGTAGTATGTAGTAGCTTGCGGGTCTTTACTGGGGCGGACTTTCGCTTCGGCGCTCGTTCGCTTGCTTGCTTGCTTGCTTGCTTACGCGGCCGCAATAGTACCCTGTGGCAACGGCGCCTCCTCGCTTATATAGAGCCACATATAATACTCGACAGCCTCAAATATGAGAGAGAGAGAAAGAGAGAGTGGAAGCTTCAGTTGTGGTTTTGGTGAAGCTTGATATATAAATTAAGGGAAAATCAATTTGCAAATTGCAGAAGGGCTAAAGGCTTCTGGTTATCTTTCATTTATGTCGTATAGTCTGTAGTTATACTATAAGTCAAAATTTGTATATGTGTCTATACTATAATTGATTGATAGCTATTGTTTGTTATTCTGTGTGTATATTATTGTCTAGTATAGTTGTAAATTTAATGATTGATATAGCTGGTATCCACTTTTTAGTTTTTATATTGCTGAAGAGTAGAAAAATATAGATTGTAAGCAACGATTTTCGTGTGGTAGACGTGCTGAAAAGAAGTGGATGCTTGGAATAAAAAATCGTCCTTTTCTTTGTCTCTTCCTGGAATGCTACCATTTACCCGCTATTTTTCCTTTCGAGATTTTTCTGCTTCTGAAGGCAGAGATTTGCCGAAGAGGGTATAGAAATAGTACTAGCGTACTTTTGGTGGAAATAGACGAGTGTGATAAATGCGAATAACTTGCTGAGAATGTGGTTTTTGCAAAAAAAAAATATAGTTGAGACAAAAAATATATGATGATGTGAGATCATTTGAAAATATCGTATTCTTTATTTTTTTAAAAAAAAATTAAAAAGGAATTGATAAAAAATAAATTAAAATGTCATTGTAAATTCTTTCATATTAAAGCTTGATAATGCAAGTTGAAACTTTGATAATAACGCGATCGATAAATTATTATTATGTCATTCCTTTTTAATAACGATCGATCTACATTTTCTCGAGTAAACTACGTCATTCTATGCAGCGTGACATTCTTACAAAGGATTTTCCATTATCCATCCGATAACGTACAGTGTACCAAGTTAGTAACTCTTTAGATGAAATCGCCCGCGACCTAGAGACAAAAGAGAAAGCGGGTTAGATAAAAAAAATGCGACATTGTACTTCAAGTCTAATTGAGTGAAAATTGCTCTGCTTTTTTTTTGCTGTCGTTAAATTATTTTATGTACTATTGTAATGACTGATGGCTTTGGATTGTTGGCTTCGGTGAATTATAGTAACGGTATTGTTAAATTAATTCTTGTAGTAATGAATAGAAATGTTAGTAGAAGTTATTGTGAAAAAGTAAGGGTAATTAAATGACTGGTTTTCTTATTTTAATATTGTTTTTAAGAATTTTGAAAAAAAATTTTAATTTATGATGTTGAGAAATTTATTTGAAAAACATTTTTACAAAAAATTGTGTTATAAGAAAAAAGAAATACTACGTGCCATATGTAGCAAAGGCATTATTCGTAATAAATAGAACATTTTTATGTACCGTAAGATAAGCAAAAGTCAAATGTAACACGTTATTGACAAATGGAAATGTATCTACGTGCTTTTTCTTGATATCGGAATATTCCATCTAAGGTTACCTTATTATTGAAATTTTAAATATTTATAAAATCATAACTAAAAATTTTTATAAAATTTTTTTCTTTAAAAAATACATACAATTTTTTCAAAAGTCAAAACAATAAATAATATCAAAAGCTATAATAAAATAGACAAAAAAAATACTTGAAAAACCATCATCAACAAGTGACCTTTTACAAAACCAAGCTTTCAATCTGAATAAAGCTCAAACAAGTCACCTCAAAGCACAAAATACAACAACCATCACCACCTCCACCAAGATGTGTATTCAAAAGCAGCATTCGTATCCAAGCCAGCACCTCGGCAAAGTCCTTTCTTCAACAAACCCTAAAGCGCCAGCGCAAAGGTGCGATTTGTATCTCTCAAAGACTAGACAGCATCGCATATATACGTTTCTGAAAGCTCGCAAGCCTCCAAGAGAGAAAGAGAAATTACGAGATATCCCACAACGACGACGACGACGACGTTAAAGGCAGGCGGTAGATGCTCGTTACACTTCGGGCTTTATGAAATAAAATGGATGGCTAAATGAAAAGTTACGCCCGTCGCGGGAAGAGCTGCTGCTCGTAAAGCGAACCATCTACCATCCGCTAGTCATCGTCATCATTGGATATCTAACGCGTGACCTCATTTTATATATATCGTCTTTTTTTTTTTTTCTTTTTTCAGATATTATTCCTCACTAGTCGGTGTCTGCTTTATTTTTCACCAACTTTATTTTGCTCTAATCATAAATTTCGGTTACCGCATATTTAATTAATTTTGCATTACGCATCAATAATATAAAAGCACACCAATAATAAAACGTTTGATTGCATTTAAAACTATTGCCAAGTATTTTGATAGAAAGTTTTTTCAAAACACGATTTTCTTAGCGATCTTTGAAACAATTTATAATTATTACAATTATTGTTATTCCAAAGTTAATAATTAAAAAATAATATTCTAGTACTACTATCGATAAATTATTTTTTAAATTTTTGTGTTGAATATATGTTGTATAAGAGTTGCGTGTGTAGTTATTCTCAATTTAAACATCTGGCTAGCATTTTTACTTTTGACTAAATGACTTATAGAAATTGAAATGATATACCTAGTTGTTTTAATGATAGATTGGAAGAAAGAAAAGAATTAATGTAATGATTTAGGTAAATTTTTTTCAAATAAAGTCAATTTTTATGATAATTTCGACAGTAATCATAAGACGAATTATTATTTGAAATTAATTTTCATTACACTGACCTATTTATCGTTTACAACAGATAATTGTATTATTCTACAAAAAAATAAAAATTTTAAATTATCACAAAAAAAGTTCTGTAATAATCACATTATAAGAAAAAAAAAGAATAAAATTGCCTATTATGACTCTTTCTTAATTGGTGTTCGACTTCCGATTTGTAACATTTTTTTCTTTTTTTTTTTGATAAACATCTTTTGCTAGTATACGTAATATGGCATTGCGCTTATTGAGTCGTCCTCATTTTCTTCGAAGCGTAACTTTTTACGCGTCCGCTAATACCCTATACTTTAATCTTCATTTTCGCATCGAATCCAGGAATCCAAACACTTTTACCTTACAAAAAAACGCAAAGTAAGAGTATTCCATTGTACGACCAGCCAAGTATCTATAACCAAGTACGATTCTTGGTCATAGTCGAGAAAGATAAAGTCTTGTCTTCAGATTTATTTCGTCGACGTACCTTTTTTTTATTTTATTTCAACTTTATTTTCAACGCTTCTGCTTTCGGCTTTTTCCTATTCTCGTATACGGATTCTTCTTTTCTATACATACATCTTACAAAGATACGCCAAGCGAGTACACTGCAAAAGCTCTTTCTATACTTTTACCGCGCTTTAATTTTTTAGCTCGATGCTGAAGGGAAGGGAGAAAAATCGATGGGACTTTGTACGTAAGTTAGTCCTTTCTACTCGTCGTCTTTCACGATTGAAATAGTGATATAGAGAAATTTATTTGTCTAGGCTTCTTTGATTTTACTCTGCTGCACAAACAATCTAAGAAATTACTGGATCTATATTTGTTTTGATGATAAGTAATAAAATAAGTATTAATACTTATTTCTGATGATATTCAGTAGTAAATTTTTTATATATTAAAACACATTTTCTATTCATGGTTTAGTAATATCACTATTATGCATGCGTGATCCAACTCGACGTTTCCAAAGTCTCCAGCAAAATTAGTAACAGAATCAAAGACATTCAATAATAAAAATCCGCAACTCTATGATCATTTCAGCTAAAACAGAATATCTAGTTATCTTAAGCTGCATACTAGAGACATTAGTCTGTAGACTTCATGAAATAGAGCATTCATGAAATCGAGCACAAAGCTAATGGACGCGATTATGTATACGCGTATAAGCTCAAGCTCTCAAGACTTGATCGATGCTGTTTGTTCGTCGTGATTGATTGTCCAGCTAACGAGCGTCGACTGATTCTCTCTCTCTTGTCCATCGTGTGACATTTACGATGGAGTATATGCGATTTGAATCTTGGTCGGATTATACCGATATTCCTTTTATCCTGCGAACAATATCTAGAATATAGTTCAATTTCCTTAGACTTACCTTGACAGGATGTGGTGTCAAGATTACACAAATGTGATGTGAAAAAAAAAATTGAAGAAGATGAAGTGATTGCTTCTGTGGTTAATTGTAGAGAATTTGGAGTAGTCAAAGACAAACGTTCCTTTCTCGAGTGCATCTATAGCTGGATTACAGTTGAAGTAATATAGAAGTGGGATAGAGGGTGATGCTTCCTCGAGATGCGACGTTATTGCCAGCAGGCTCCACACGACAATTTGATATCTCGCACAAAGACAACGACTCCCCGGATATTTCGAGAGACAGACTATAACGGAATGGGTAGAAGTAGTAAATGCAGCTTCCAACGCCTTAGTATAGCGAGCTTTGTTGAAATGGCTCTAGTATAACTAAGTAGTGTAGTGTAGAGAGCGAGAGGCAATGGGCTTTGCGGTATTGAGATACCTTTGATGCTAGGCGGTTTTCTCCCTATTTCGGGTAGAGCTTGCTGTGCACACTGTTTCGTAATATTTGTGTCTTAGAAGCAAAGGGTTACATATTAAATAGGCACGCAAGCGAATAACAACGAATATAGCTGCTACATATAACTTTAAGAGGCGTTTACGAGGTCATTTCGAGAATTTGTAATTTATGATATTACCTGTGAAATTGTTATCGGGGGACTGATGAAAATTGTTTGAAATTATTTTGTTGTGGGTTAAATGTAATGATGTGACATTGTTATGATTTGGTTAATATTAATTTTGATGGAATTTTGAATTTTTTTTTAATAGAAACTTTTTTTTATTATGATTGTCAAACTTAATATACAAATATCAAATATTTATCAATATTTTTGTGAAGATTTTTTTTTATTGATGAATATTTTATTAAATTAAAAAATAAATAAATTTACCAATCAATGTCGATCATACATTCATTTTAAAAATTAACAATGTCAAAAGTATTGATAGTAAAAATATTAATTTAATTCTCATTTCAATATCAAACATTTAAATCCAGCAAAATGCCAAAATTTATCCATTAAACTTATGCTTTATTTTTTTTTACCATCAACAAATTAAACGCAAGTAAATCACTGTCCATTAAAATCCTAAATAAATAATCCAACCACAATATAATGTTGTCATAAATTTGAGTCTACGTAATAATACCAGGCAAATCCTCTACCAGTATATATCCCAGTTTAATTATTCATAATCCTCTCTTTCTCCCTTTCTAAATCCTGCAACCCTCCCCCATCCGCACCCTACATATATATCTATATCATTCATTACTTTTCCAAAACTAATACATTCTAAAACCAAATTGAACACATAAATCATTCAACAATCCAATGCTTTCGAATGTCAAACTATATCCTTTCAAGCCCGCGAAATTTGAAAGGACTGACGCACAGCCATATCATTCGTAAACGCAATTGCCACATTGATACCGGCATAAATGGTCGATCCGCTTCCCTAATACCCATGGAAATTAGCCCCAGTACGTCTGTTGTCGTAAATGCTGTGGTAAAACGTTCGTGCGTAAATGGAAAATGCTTGAGATTAGGGATGTGAATCGTTATGTGAAAAGGAAGTGGTTTCTACGACTATTGTCTTTAGTGTGAGTGATAAATAATATGAAGAAATTTCTATTGATTAAGATATAATTATTATTGTTTAAGAAATTTTGATATTTTTATTTTTAAAAAGATATAAGTATGTTATGCTAAAAATTTATTTTTTATTAACTTCATTTAGTAACAAAAATTTAAAAACGATAAAATAATGGTTAAGTTTAAACCATTTCAACATAAACAAGTTTTACTCTTATTTCTGTATTTATATTCGTTGTCTTGTTCTGTATATAATTCGTTGTCTTTATAAGATTTATTGTTTTATAAAAAAAAATTCTGAAATGCCATTGGAAACCGCTATATATATATTTTTTTAATTACAAGCCTTTTTGACATTCGATTAAACGTATTTTGGCATGAGAGAGTTATAAGCACACCGGGAATCGAACCCACTGCTTGTGAATTTTGAATCCAATGGTTTGTCAACTAAACTATGTTAAACTTCGATTGAATTACATTTTATAGTTAATGTAATAATACATGTACATTATTGTGATTTATTTGTTTAAATGATCTTACATTCTCACTTAAATATTACAGATATCTATACTGATTTAAGAAATATCTTAGAAGTGGAATTGAATGAACAATAAAAATTCAAGGTAAGAAAGTAACGTTTAATCGACGCGGAACAAATGGATTCGTTCAAGGAAGAAATAGATTTTGGGTAGTAAAGACGTTGAAGGGAATGACGTAAAATAACGCGTAGAAAACGGAGATCTTTGGTAATCAAGAGCCAGTGGAACATTTTAATTAAGTCTCAGGGAAAACAAGACTTTACGTAGAGTTTTGGATAGTAAATTAAAGGTAGTTGGGAAACTTCAGGTAATTAAGGCACAATTAATAGAAAGTGGAAGTACTTGCCAGTCTAGGTAGATCGACTACTATTTTCTTTTTTTATAGAGTACATTTTGAAGATGATAAACTTGTTTAATACCAAAAAAAGATGAAAAAAATACATTTTTGGAAATATTATTAGAAATTTAATCAAAATGTCTTGCTTGTAATAAAATATTCATTACAATTTTAAAATCAACCATCGATTATTCAATCTTTTTCATAAAATAACAATTAAAATCATGTATAAATATAAATTCAAAACTTCATTCAAAATTCATCGTACACTAGAAAACCCAATGCAAACAATGTCTATATATACAATCAAAATATTTGACTTATTGGACAGCTATTATTATCATAACCCTAAACCAAAAAGGATTTACCATATACCTTTAACGAAAATACCTAGCATATTTACATAACATATTTCATACCAAAACTAAATGCTGCTATATCATAAATTAGTATCAAAGATTAATTTCTAGCTGAATTAAAGGTATAGAACGTCTGCACTATTGCGCACATGTAACTTGCTGAGAAATCCAAACCACGCCAAGTTTATTTAAGCTATTTCCAGCTTCAGTATGGAAGCTCTTCGTATATACGAGCTTAATTCAAATTCAACAGTGTTTCTAACGAGCCAAATTTACCTTATTCGAATATATCTATCCTAAAATTCGCAGACATCGTCATTTGAGCATACATTAAAAAATATTCAATCTTACAGTCAACACAAATTTATGATAATAAATTAGTAATCAAAGAATTATGAAGTATGATGTAAATAAGAAATATCGATTTTATGAGTATCATATATAGTATGCACGAAATCATGCGGAAGAAAGTTAAAGCATACGAAGGATGAGAGAAGATGCGGTGGGTCTTGTGTCTTTGGCTTGAGAGATGCATTGTCTTGGGGATTCTGTAGTCATCTGCTGCTCGACCTATTGAGAAAGCCAGTCTGGCATAATGCAAGTGGAAGGGCTTGGAGAGTCGAGCTCTTGGTAACTTTGAGCCTTCAAGAGAAAGAGAGAGACTCGACCTCTTATCCTCTGTTACCTTCTTCTCTCTTACCTCTCTCACGACACTAGCGGGACAACTCGACTTGGCAATGTACCTGCTAATGACAGTCTGTTAGCCTTGCTAATGTTATTCGACGTCGGTCAGATTGTCAAAATGGAATTGCTGCTCAGCTTGGTGATGTTTCTCTCTGTCTCTTGGATATGAAAAAGGAGGAGGAGGAAAGAGAGAGAGAGAGAAGCTGACGGGTTGGTCTCGAAGTTTGCGCGAAGGAAAGTCGAGATTGTGATGCCGGCCAGATGCTACTGCTGCTGCTGTTTCTACGTGCAATACAACTCTTGGTATTCCTGTTTCTGTAATTACTTTGATGTTTCTTTCCTTTCCGACACTAATAATGTCGTGAGTGTAGCAGCTTTGTCTGCTACTGGTTCTACAGCTGCTACGACCCAAGAGTTTCAAGGGATGTTGAGTTTCGAGATGAGTTGATTGTTGGGAAAGACGTTTCTTACTTGTTTCCATGATGTTTTTGGTTAAATCGAAGTTTATATAAATTTATTCTTTGATGATGGAAATTGGTTTAATTTGAAATTTGAATAAACGCTTGTTATGATAATAATTTGATTTCGGGATTGTTAATTTGCACTTATTTTGATTTTAAACTCGAGATTACTAAGTATATTTTAATAGCGAGTGTAATATATTTTTTTTAAATTAATAATATTTAAGAAGAAAAATAATTTTTATATTATGCGATTATATTAAAAATTGATATGAACTATATTATACCATATTTTAATAAACATATGTTCTGAAATATCTTATAAAAATGTATACTTTTATTCACTTCAATTTTACAGTGTGCCTATTTTATTTTATTTTTTTTTTTTTTGTACATTTACTTGTATTTTGAAGGAAGATTGAAATATCGGAAAACGAAAATTTCATCGAAATTGACATGCATCGTACGACACCAGTTGTATTAAATTTTTTTTTTCAGAATTGAAAATTTTTCCTACACTACACTATTTATTCCAGAAATAATAAACATTGAATAATTTTAAAATAGAATATTTATAGCTTTTAAATATTAACTGTAAATATGATTGGATTTACAATAAAAAATTGATGTTTTGATATTGCTAACAAAATAAATAAAAAAAGAAAAATTTGGAAAAGCTAAAAATTTTACAAATATCATAGTTATAAAATTTTATACATCATTTTAATATTTTTCAAAGAAAAAATCATACAAATTTTAATTTTTAATTTGAAAAACATCAAAATGATAACTCAATAAAAGCTTTCAGTCATACCAAAGTATTGTCAAAACAAAAACTCAAGCAATAACAAAAAAAAAAAAAAATTACAACACGTGGTTCCAGCTTTAGAATAAACGTGTACGTATTGTTGATTTTTAGCTCCAAGTATAGTATGGGAGGGTCGCCAAAGGCTCATCGAGCTTTTTTGGCACATATATAACCCAGGAAAAAGAGAGCGCACGAATAGAAACGCGAACCTACAGACTGGCGCCTGCTGGCGGAAAGAGCGTTCATGAATCGAAATGATATCGGCGATTCGTGAGTTGACTGTTGGATGGCCTCACACGTGGGCTCACCCTTTCCCCCTTCAACGAAAATCTGCTAGTACATGTAGTCATAGAGCAAAAGGGGTGTAGGTATGAAAAGAGGTAAAAAGAGGAGGAGAAGAGAGGCCTTTTTCTCGCCAATGCAGCGTAATACCCTGATGCTGAGGGTGAAATTCGAGGGAGATATGCGCATTAAAGAGGGAAGCCTGTATACAGTGTGTAGTCGTCGGCTACAGACGTTGCGATGTTTATTTTTCAAGCTTGCAAGAAAGTATGAGTAGAGCTTGCGAGACAGTCACGTAGCGATGTCAGCTTTCGAGCTTTTTTTTTCTTCTTTTTCTTTCGTCAGCGTGAGAGACTCGATAATCTTGGCTTTCTTGATATGCTTGGAATAAAAAAATATGTGACGAAACTGTTTTCTTGTTGTATCAGACATCTTATAAATTCATTGCGATGGAGAAAATGTAACGTATCAAGCTCTACATCAGAACTGGATTTATTTTTTTCTATCATTAGATATATATTTTTAGATAATAGTATAATAATATAAAAAATTCAAATAAAAGTTATCAAAAAATTATTCAATAACCATAAAAAAAATTTATTCATTAATTGAAAGTAATGAATTTATGATCAATTAAATGTATAAGCAATCGACTCCCATGAGTGAGAGACACATATAAATGTCATTAATACATGTACATACACGATCACTTCTACCCAAAAGCTCTTCCATTAAAACGAATTCCCAGAACGTAATCCTCTCTTCTCTCTCTCTCTCTCTCTCTCTCTCTCTCTCTCTCTCTCTCTCTTTCTCTTTCCCCCAACATCAACTCGCAGAATAGGAAATTATTGCGCAATTTCAACGTTCGCAATACACACACATATATATCGAAGGTAGTAGTAGCAGTAGCAGCAGTAACATGCCCCCTCGTCGTCCAAGTAATCCACGAGTCTCTTTATGGCGACGACCGCGCTAATTTCAAAATATCACGCTCGATCAATTATAGACGAGGTAAGTATGTATGTATGTGTATATATAGGGTAAAGGTATAGAGTAGAGCAAAATTGTAAGCCGTGCAATAAATAACAGACACTGTGAGAGTGCGAGCAATGTGTACACGTATATAAAGTATCACCCAGCGCGCTATTTTCATTCGCTGAGGTGGAAAAGTGGAGCTAGAGAAAGTCAACCCAATTGTATATATA
>JAPYZE010001603.1:0-29471 GCA_030522805.1 Leptomastidea abnormis | reverse complement strand
ATATATATATATATATATATATATATATTTATGTCGGATATGACCTTGAACACGGAAAGCTAAAATGACGTCATGAACCCTGTGCTCTTTGGAATTCTGACTCTTGTATACACTCTTTCGAGAGACATCCAAGGAACATCACACACTGATGACGTATTTTTCACTTATTATCTTTTTATATTTTTTTTCTAGACTTGAAAAAAATGTAAATTGATCGTCCTACGCTGATTTGACTTACCTTTATTTCTTGAAAAAAAAAATATAAATTATTTTATCATATATAAAAATATGATCAATAAATATAATTATTATGTTGTGAATTTAATAAACAATATCCTCTTTTTTAAATTTTTCACAAATGATTTATTTTCTTCTTCTTTTTTTTTATTAACAATTTAAGAAATTGTCATATTATATAGCTTTACACGTAATTACAATTTCATCTGTCACGGACAATAATTTCGTATATTATAAGATTCACTTAATGTCCTCCAACTCTCTTTTATACCGTAACACTCTAAAATTTGATCCATAACAATAATATTTCACAAAATCTGCGCAATAATAAATCACTGATAATTTTCTTTTTTTAAATTTAATTTACGCACTGTTCAAAATTTTTCTTAAATTGTACAGTAACTATTTTTTCGTATTGATGTAAACAAGTTTTATATATTTTATTCAACATATTTTTTTGTTAAAATAATAAACCTACGTTTCGTGTAATTAAATTAAAATCCATTTTAATAAAATCCAATAATGTAAAAAATTTTCACACAAGAAATTATGAAAACATTTGTATAGAGTGTAAAGTACGAGATACTAAAAAAGTGTCTGTACTCTATCCGATTTTGAACAGTGCGACAATAATTTATGGAATAAACATTCTCTCTATTTCTTTCATTTTTTTTTTGTACTAGACTTTGGAACTTGGCAAAAATACCGAGGACATTAAGTTACTCGCACAAATTTCTTTCTCTCTCAATTTTCGGGCGCTTGTGCGAGTCAGTATAATTTGTTTAACAGCTAAAACACACGCTTAAAAAGCTACGGCGCGTATATATATAAAAAATTCGCTTTTTAAAAAACAGACATTTAGGCATTGAAATTTTTTTGTCTTGAATTAACCAGAATCTTTTTTTTTCCCTTTCAAATCGCTTGGGCTTATTCGTGCACATGTATAATATGCATATATAAGATCGATGACGTCTGTTTTTTTTTTTAATCTGATAATTTTAAATTTAAAAAATTTTTGATCTCGACTTAACAATTGATTTTGATTAAAATTCTAATGATGATAATAACGACGGATTTATATACCTACTATTGATGATTGGATAACGTTGTTTTTTTTTCATTTAAATTCTTATTTATTAAAGGAAACTTATCAACTACTCCAGTCGTAATGACATTATTAATTTCAATTTGTTTATTTACAAAAATTCATTGGAATTGAATTAATATTTAACGGCAGACACAGCGTAGTAGTAATAATAATAATAAACTAAAATTTTTCTTAAAAACTAACGGCCTATAACGTATACAGACTGTATTTCGATATGATAATAATAATAATATGATAAAAACTTAAAAAATTAACGATTGAGTAAACCAAGTATATCACATTAAATATATTACTGCTCGGCAACTCAATGTGCACCTGAAATCTCGTTAAGTTACGTTAATATATTGTTACTGTCTTTTTCGGATGTCTATCGCAAAAGCACGTATAAGAAAAATTATATTGAAAAGTACTCATAAAGTTCATCTATTTATATATATATTTTAAGCATACATTGCACTGTACATTTACCAATAATCGTAATGTCAAAATCTAACGTACCATCAAACATTTTTTTTTATCTTAGTAAATAATATATAATTTTTTTTCCCTTTTTTTTACATAAATTACTATAGTCTATGCTACCCTGATTTACGCACCTATTAATCTATACCATAAATAATACTCCGTCCCCTCATTCCATAGTATGCTTGAGCAGTGAAATTATTACTTAGCAAACACTAAATAATTAATTAAAACAAGAATAAAAAAAAAGAAAAGCGTAAAAAAAAAAGATCTCAGATTTTTATCATGGCTGGTTATCAATATAATACTTACTAGTTACACGGAATGATTTATTTTAATACGTAATTTATACAATTATAAAGAAATTGAAAATAAGAATAAAAATTTTTTTTTAAAATATATAAAAATCTCACTTTATATCTCGACTGGAATTTAATTAAATTTTAAAATAATGATTGCACATAAAAAATATGTAAATGTATCACATTTGTGATTTAAAATAATTTGTTAAAAAATTCAAATAAATTTAAAACGTTTTTTTCTAATCTAAAAATGTTATTTCTTTAAAAAATTTCGTTGAATGTCGTTTTAGAAAAATTTTCCAAGAGAGAGAGAGCACTTATTATATTAGCTGCTACATGTATTTTATATTGTCTGAGTATAGATCAGATATATATACATTTATGTATATGTAGGTATGTGTATTTATTCTTAAACTGTATATGCAAAATATGTACTCGCCAAAAGTAAATTTTATTCTTATGCTGTAATTTTTCTTCGTATATCACTGGGATCATATTTTAACATGACGCGCTTATCGTCTAGATTAAAATCTTCTAATAAGATCGTGCATGCTATAAAATGAGGGTCTTCCTGACTATAAGTATATTATTCACATCTATATATGTATGCTGGATAAAAATTGAAAGAAGCCTTTTCACATATCAAAGACGCTTAATCTTTCATTCAATTTTGAAATTTACATAAGTACAATATAATTTTCCACATTCATTGAGTTCATTTTCTTCTAATAAAAATTGAAAAATAATTCAAAAATGAAAATTAAAAAAAAAGTATAAAAAACGATTTATACAAGTGAATTTCAGTAATATCAAGACAATACACAGAGATCGTTAATGTTATCACTCGACACTTGCTATAATTCATTTTTGAAAAAAATTTGTTTTTAACATATCTCAAAAATACAGATCTAAAAATCATTAAAATAGTCACATTAGTCCTTGAAAACTTGTAAATACATATTTCTAAGTAACTACCCTAAATTAGGAACAATCATACTAGCTGTGTATTGTCTTTTAAATATTTTTATCCTATCATATTTTTTATACAAAAGATCAGAAGAAAGAAATGTGGAAAACCTCATTTACAATATTCTCTTAATACTTAACTTGTCACAGTTCTCCTTCACAACGTCATAAGTTCATCGACTTGTTTCGGTCGACATCTTATTGAGTATGTTGCTCGAATTCACGGTCGATCGATATTCGGTTGAATTTCATCTGTGGCGATCTTATCTTTTACATTTGAATGATCTATTTGCTGCTGAAAAATATCCTGCATCTGTGGCTGATTTTCTCTCAATTCACCATTGTCTACTATAGGCTGAACTGTCGTCAATGTGCTCCACCAGTTTGAGAATGCACCTTTCGCCTGCGATAGTGCGCCTCCTGAAAAATTGAAATAAGTTTTATTAAACTTTTTTTTTTTTTTAGGAAAGCAATTGTTTATTCAGTTTTATAACATAAAATAAAACTGTCTTAAAAATTCGAAGAAATTAATGTTTTAATCCTTACCTACTGCTTTACCCGTAGTAGCAACAGCTCGACCTGTAGATACCATGGCTTGATTGAATTTTCTTCCTCCCTCTGTGTTTTGCATTGTACTAAAACAAAAAAAATTATTTATTTTCAAAAAAAAGTTCAATAAAGTAGATTATCAAGTAAATTTTGGCAAAATAATAGAAACTCACTGTGATAATCGTAATTTCATATCCTGTACAGACAGTTGTCCAGCAAACGGATGTCCAGGCTCGACATGAAATATTTCGGCATTGTTAAGATCGCACCACATCTGGTAGTTATTCGTAGCGCGCCAGGCGCTCATAAAGGCCGCATTGTAGTGATCATTTTGCCTCGCATCCTGATGGAGTGATGTCCTCAGCAGACATAACAGGTAGACCCGAAACTGTGTGCGAATCCACTCGTCACCGCCTTCCCAACCCACACCATCAAAGAAATTATCTTTTTTCGGTTCAGACACGTGACGCACAACGTAATCAGCGAACCTCAGATCTTCGGTTGTCAAGTGTAATTGTCGGCGTAGTTCTGGATCGTTGGCTTCTATGCGTGCACTCTCCACCTAATTTTTTAAAACGTATACGATCAATTAGTTTGTGACGATAATTAACAAAAAAAAAATGCTTGTTTGTTACACTTACCTCAATCAGCACGTCAATTAACTGTTTCTTTTGCTTGAACAAAACGTTAGTCGCTCCTACGACGTAGCCTCTAACGTTGATGTCTCCCAGTAAGTCTAGATATGGCAAAGACAAATATGGGAGACATAGATATCCCTGAAAAATAAGAATCCATGATTAATTTTAACAAATCAATTAAAAAATTTAAATTGATTAGAAATAAAATCATTACTTTCGTAAAAAGAGTAAGAGGCATTCCGCAGAGTTCAGGATCAATATTGGCAATTTGAGTCATGCTGCTGGTGACTCGAGCTTCGGAAAGCGCGTCAGTACTCGAATCGCGTGGCAAATTGTTGTCGGCATCAGTGGTTCCGGCTGGACTGTTGATAGCGTTGACGCTGTGAACTCGATGCACTGCATCGCTTGGTGGCTTTGCCATGTCTGGAAACGAATCGGCACACTCGTCGGTCGATAATTCGAAGTCGATGCACTTGCCCTCCATCGTCTCGGCAGTCTTGTTATCGCCTAGGCAGTAACTCTCCTCGAGCTTGTTATTGTTTGGTATCGTTTTGGCCGGACTTGACTCCGATCCAGCATCCGTTTCAGTTAAATTAGAGTCAAGATTGTTCGTAAATCGGTCCTCTTCAAAATTCGGTATCGGGGACATTGGTCGCGATGGCCTGAAGCATCGATTGATTAAGGGGCATGAAATTATGCATGAAGTTTATTTGTATTTTTTTTCGTGACTGCAACGGTTAATGGGATAAAGAATTAAATGAACTATTATACCTAACACAAGCGGCCTCCTGTAATCCAGTTTCAATCATACCAGGAAATAATGACAGTAATGTGAGAATGGCTGAGCATAGGGGCTGTACAGGAGATTGATAAAAAACTACTCTTTTTTCAAGAAGCAAAAGTTTGAATAATAATAATGCTTTGTGACGGAATTGTAATATGAAATCTCTTGCTGATAATCCTGTAATTAAATGTTAAATGATTATGTATTTTAAAATAGTTAAAGAGCAAAAACATTAATATTATTATTAATGATAATTACCAATAAAAACTTGTGGTGGCATCTGACTATCCCCATTCATACAAGAGTTTAAGTGGTGATATGTTTCCTCCAGCAAGGACACTTTACTAAAATCTCCCTCATCAAAGTAGGCGTGAGTTATAAGAGCCATTTTTACTTGTATATGGCCATAAAGTGGCATTGTACTTAAAACGCAGACAGATTTTTGTACTGTTCCTCTAGTTATATCAGATGTGCGATTCACTAGTTTCTGCAAAAAGAAAAAAAAATAATTAAATCATTACTAGTATATGTATAAGTGAGGTTTCCATTAGAGATTAAATGACACATGAGTCATCAGTCATGTGTAACTTTAAACGTTACGCTGGCTTATCTCATTCTTTCTTCTCTTTTAAAAATAGAAAAAAATTCTAAGACAATAACAAATTTTTAATAAGAAAAAGTCATTAATTTTAATTAGTAACATTGTTTTTTTCTGTTTTAAATAAATTTTTCAATAATAAAAAGAATAAAAACGCTTATATATACTTTACCTCTACAGGTATTTGTTTAAAACATGAGATTCCATAGATTGTTTGGTTAGGGTCACTAAGACTAGGAAGATGAAAATAAACTGTATCTTCATCATAATTATGAGATCCATCTGGTAATGCTAGAGTTGGCAAATATTTCCATCCCAATGGACATTCATTGGGTGCACCAGGTACCAGTGGAGGAAAAGAATATTCCACCTGCAATTATCATTATCATAAACTTTAACACATGAAATTCTGATAAGAATATAAATAAAAATCAGTTTTAATAGTACAATTTCAGTAATTATTGTAAAAAGAAAACTTGCTAATAAAAATACCATATTGTAACATATTGCAAAATCAATAACAATTTATCTTTAAACTCTCCAAATCCTATCGCAAACAATATAAAAAAAAATCTCAAATAACATAAATAAACAAAACTGCAAAAGAAACTCCATCTGTCAAGTATACATAAATAAGAACAGGTGTTCCTAATCCCCAAAACCAATATAACTTCTAATCCATCAAAAACCACCTCTCTCTCTCTATCAACATATCATCAAACAAAATAAAAATTAAACTTACTTGGCATCCTTTCTTATGATGAAAACCAACGACGATGACATGAAGAATCGGTCCCGTAGACTCTGCCATTGTTATTAAAAAAAAAAAAAGCTGCCTACTTATGAATATAAAAACGTGAGAACCTCAACGTTTCAGCAAAAAAGCCCGAAGGCAGGCTTAACGCCTAGTAGTAAACCTCCAACTCCAGGATCATCCTAAGAGCGTATCCGTGCGGGTTAAACGCACGGATATGTATAAAACGCACTGGTATACACGCAAATTGAGTAAAGAGTTATTACTTTTCTTGTTTTTCTCTCTTTCTTTCTCTTATGTTCTTCGGACGCTGTTGGTTACGAAAAGATGTGTATGAGAAAAGGAAGAGAGAGAACAACGACGTATAAACGTATATATTATTACCGCGTCCTCCTCTTTTACTCCGAAACTCCGGACGCGATAGCAGACGATCTGACGTTGTTAGCGCTTGAGTATATATGTAGTGGTTGTGTAGTGTTGTCTGTCATTCTCTCGCACTCTCTACAATGGTGAATGTGAATGGTGAGTGCCGCGGTTGTTGTATATACGCCTCCTCCTTCTCCTTCTCTTTGCCCTTCACTTCTTCACTTCTTCACTTCACGTCATTATACATTAGCGGAGGCGTAAATGATAGGTACTTACATCTCGAAACGGTCGAACTTGAGTGCACTCGACTTAAATATTGTATATATGAGATTTCTCGAAAAATTTTGCGCGCGAAATCTCGATGTTTGTTTGAAAAAAAATTGAATTTAGTTGGAGTGATTAAGGAAATATGTTAAAGATATGCAATTAAATATTCAGAATTTCTATAGGAATAATTTATAAATGAGCTATTTCACAATTGAAATCGCAAATTTTTTGCGTACAATTTTTGAAGAATATTGGATTTTGTACTATACTATCAAATTAAAGAAAATTTTAATAATCTATGAATAAATAGACAAGAAAAAAGAATTCCTTTTATTTTCCAATAAATTAATAATTCCATAGTTGAAAACCATTTTTTATATTAATTTTGCAAAATCATCAGTTATTATCACAAAGGTCGCGTCGGTAAACAAAAGCCAACATTTATATTTATACATTGAATATTGTTTATCTCTCATATATAAGTATACGTATTGGTTGAGCTTATCTTTTTTTAAATGCTGCCACCTTACAATCTTACAAAACGTCATCAAAGCAAACATTTGATAATACAAATCTTCCAGTACAACCGTGAGACTTAGTTTATCAGTAGAAGTGTAGAAAGAACAGTAGTTAAGCTTTGGTTTATTTCTTACTGCTTGCAGTGTAAAAACGAAATATATTATTTTGAATTAACGCTGATTTTATAGTGTTATTAGAGTATAATTTTTAGAAGGTTTGTGATGGAAGGGATGGAAATAACGGAAATTGATGTTAAGGACGTTAGATTTCCAACGTCTTTGAATTATGATGGTAGTGATGCTATGGTGAGAGAAATCGTGTATTTAGTTGTTGCAATTAATTATTGGTTTATTAAGTATACACATTATAACGCGATTATAAAAAATTAAGGAAAAACATCTATACTAAATCTAAAAACTTAAATTTTTTAAATTATTTAAAAAACAAGAATTGTTTAATTATTTATTTATTATTTTTTTTGTTAGCATACCGATCCTGATTATTCATGCGCTTACGTTACAATAAGAACCAATAAAAATATCGAGGGCTATGGTCTGACATTTACTTTAGGCAGAGGAACAGAAATCGGTATGTAATTGTTTAATTATTAAATTTAAAATACCCAATTTTAAATTAATCCCAGTAAATGTACTATAATTTAAAACTCTAGTTGTATTGGCTTGCAAGACAATCTCAAAACTGATTGTCGGCTCAAAAGTTCAGGATGTATTTGACGACTTTGGTGCTTACTGGAGAAAAATAACAAGCGAATCGCAACTGCGATGGGTAAGCCAATAATATAAATCGTTGTCTATTCTTAATTAAATGTTAAAAAAAAAATTTCAAATTTATGTTAATAAAAGCTTGGACCAGAAAAAGGAGTAACTCATTTGGCAACAGCAGCAATTATTAATGGACTCTGGGACCTCTGGGCTCGCATAGAAAACAAACCGCTTTGGAAACTTTTAGTTGATCTTAGCCCGGAGCAATTAGTCTCTACAATTGATTTTCGCTACATGTAAGTCTCGAAATTATAAATCCCAGCATTTTCAGTTCAATCAATCTCATATTCTTCCTAATATTCAGAAGCGACGCAATCACCAAACAGGAAGCAATAGATCTCTTACGCAAACAACTTCCAACTAAAACTGCCAGAGAGAGCGACTTGCAAGCTCATGGATTACCAGCCTACACTACGCAAATCGGTTGGCTCGGCTACAGTGACGATGAGGTGCGAAAGCTTTGCGCCAAGTATCTATCCCTTAATTTCACGTCTTTCAAAGCTAAAGTCGGACAGAATTTGGAACGCGATCAGAAGAGATGTAAGCTTATTCGAGACTGCATTGGCGAACAAAGTCAATTTATGGTCGACGCTAATCAAGTCTGGGAGGTCGAGCAGGCAATCGAGTGGATGAAACAGTTGGCTCCTTATAAGCCACTTTGGATTGAAGAGCCAACCTCGCCTGATGATGTTCTCGGGCATGCTCGTATTGCTGAAGAGCTTAGATCACTTGGTATCGGTGTTGCGACCGGCGAAATGTGCGCCAATCGTGTTATGTTCAAACAGATGCTGCAAGCTCGAGCTATGGATTACTGTCAGATCGACTCGGCTAGGATTGGCGGTGTTAATGAAATTCTTGCTGTTTATCTTATGGCTAAGAAGTTCAATGGTAGGATTAATTAATAATTTTTTTTTTATGTAATAAATGAAGGAATTTTGTTTAATGATTTAAATCCTAAAACAAAAATTTTAAATAATAAAATCTTTATATGTATATATATGTACAGTAATTGTATAAATTTTTAATAATAATTAACAAAATAAATAACATAAATTCATCTATTTTTGTATATCGCAGTACCTGTCTGCCCACATGCTGGAGGAGTAGGTCTTTGCGAAATGGTTCAACACTTGCAGATGTGGGACTTTGTTTGTCTGAGCGGAACTACAGAAAAAAGACTGATTGAGTATGTTGACCAGCAGCATGAACATTTTGAAAATCCAACAGTAATTCAGAATGCTTGTTACATGCCACCAAGTATGCCTGGCTACTCCACAAAATTAAAAAAGGAGAGCTTAGAAAATTATGTTTATCCCAATGGCAAAGAATGGCAACGAATGTTCAAGGAAGGAATATTTCCAAAGCCCTCTGATTAAAATGTATAAAATTTTCTAAAACATCACAAGTGACATATTGTATTTTAAACTAAATAAATAATTAATCTATTTTATTACACATAAAATGTATGTACCTCTTTTATAAAAATTCTTGGCCTTCAATAATATTAACACCTCATCAATTGGAACTCAGTTTAGATTGGTCTTTCAAAAGCGTGATTTTACATAATCAGTCTAAAATTCAACAATATTTAAAAATTTTCATAAGTAACATTTTTAAAATTTTCAAATCAATTAAAATACAATGCTTACACTAACAAACCATGTAGAGTTTGGTTTAAACATCATGTTTTTAATAAAACTCATAGTCTCTACTGGAGAAATAACATGTAAATGCAAATGATTAACTGTAGTAAAGGGCGGCCAGTGAAATCCTGTCCTAGTTGAATCTTTATTTAACTCGAGTTTTTCAATAATCACATCAATTGTGGAAACCATCTTATCATCTGAATATAATAAAAATAAACAATTAAAAAATTTAATTAAATAAAACAAAACACAGTACTATTTAAAAATATTTACACAGTTCTTCTTGATCCTTTTGCAAAACTTTGGCATTTACTATGTGGGTTTTAGGAATAATCATGTAATGATGCGTAGATGCAGGATTAATATCCTTGATACATGCAACATCTTCATCCTAATTAAAAAAGACATAAATAATAATCTTGCATAATAAAGAAAATCAGAGAAGGACAATAAAAAAAACAAAAAAATAAAAAAGTTTAGGTTATACAGACGCATATCGCACCTCGTAAATACAAACACCAGGCTCTTCTTTATTCAAAATCTTACAGAAAATGCAGTTGGCCTGATAATTCTTGACTTCGGTCATCCTGTTGACTGAGAGGATCAGCGTGGCAATATGAGTGCATAAATGGACTGTTTTAAAAGAACTGGAAAAACAAGTTTTGCCACTTGCACTTGGCTTCTCGTCTGCTTGAGCAACGTAAATACCAATATATAACATATGCTTACAATAACATTGGCTATATATATATATATATATATATATATATATATATATATATACACGTATATGTATGTATATGGGAAAGTGACTTGCCTACTTTCTCGGTTGGTAAACTCATCAAATTTTTTGTATTTCCAAAAAAATTTTTTTTTTTGTACTCATTAAAAAATACACGTTTAAAATGCTTGCTGTTGATGGTTTTCGAATTTTGAAAGCGTGGTTTATTATTGCATTATTTTTTAATTTAAATGATATAAACTATTTATGGGATGAATATGTTTATTTAAATTTTTTTTTCAAGTACTTTTGCACATGACACATTACTTTTTACATACAATGTAAATTTTAAGCGGAGTATTTCTGAAAGATATGTGTATTATTTTTCATTTAATTTATTGACATTTTAAGGGTGATATTAGAATAATGATACATATATTTATATGTTAATTTTAAGGGTTTGACATAGACCAGTCGGTAGAGCAATGGTTTCATAAACCACAAAGTGTGGGTTCGATTCCCGGCGTTGACGGTTCCAAGTCAAATTTATTATCAGCCGAAATACACTCGTTCAGTAGAGCGTCGTAAAAGGCAATTTAACTTACAACTAGTACTGAACATATTACTTTGTTCCAAATTTGTAACAATTTTTTTAGTGAAATTTTTTAAAATATTTTATAAAACTATACAACAAATTAATAAATTAAATTTAATAGTTAATAAAGATTTATACATTTTTTTCTCCTTATTTACTTAAATTACAAAATGATAATTTAATTATTGATAAATTTAAATTATTAAATTTTAGCATTTTGATCTTTAACTATTTTACGAAATTCTGACAATGCCCTTTAAAAATTCGACCTCATATGGTAGGTTTATCAAATTTAGAAAAAGAATAACGTATTTTGTTTTCAGTACTTCAAAAACATCCGTTTACTTGAAGAAAATAAGTGAACAGAGGAAAAAGAAAAGATGTTAATACTATGATACATCAGAAAAAAATTAAGATATATTTAAAAAAAAATTTTTAAAATCCCAAACAGCAATAATTTTGTGTAAAATTTTGCAGGTTCATTACATGAAATTCAGAATTATTCATTGAAATAGTTTAGATTTCTTATCAGTTGTATAAAATACAACATAAATCAAATTTTGTAGAAAAGCTTGTATATCTATGTATCTAAATATTCTAAATCATGCAAGTTTCTTTAAAATTAATTACTTGTAAATTACTAGATACTAATTATCAATTTAAGAAGTGTAAATTATAGATATATCGATAGTATAAAATTAGTTTTAAATAACTCAAATAGTAAAATAAAAATATCAAGGACAAAATGTAGGAAATAAGAAATAATCAACAAACATTTTTTACAGTTGCATTAATTTTTAATTTAAAATATATAAACTGTACATGTATTTATAGGATATATATATTTATATTTTTTTTCATATATTTTTGCATGTGATGTAGTTTTTCGTAAAATGTTAATTTTACGCGGAGTATTTTGTGAGCGTGATATTTTGTGTCGGGAGACATGGGCTTTTTTCATATTTTCCATTTTTTTGCTACCTCATCAGACGAGGTTGTACCAAGTATCAGAACAGATAAATGCATTTTCTTTTTTTATTTTTACCAATTTATAATAAACGCAGTTCCTCAATCCATGCCAGTAAGTATTTTTTCTTCATTCATCATTATAAAGTCAATTACAAGACAATAATTATTTTCTACTCAGTCCACTATAAGCAACACAGTAAGACTGTGCTATTAATTGTTCACGCTCCTCAATTTTTTTTTTCTTCTCATTTTTATTTTCGATATAAATCATCCTTTTGCTTTCCATCGAAATATCTTTACTAATTTACTTATCTTTTTCTTATTAATCTTTCGCCTCTATAAAATCAAGATTACCTAAAGTACGTATTTTGCACTGTTCCACTTTGATTATATTTACGTAATACGCTTTTTTGTTTTAGAAATTAAAGAAAAAAAAACGCAAATATGAAACAAAAATCTTTTAGATTTATTTGGTTCTTTTTTTATTCTTCTCTCGCATCGCTAGTTGATATAATTTAAACTCTTATAACATAATTAAAAAAAAGAACTAATTGCCTGCCCTCCCTTGTCTTATAAGCACTTATAGTACCAATCGCAAAACAATATTTACTTCCTACTGCTTTTCGCAAAAGAAAATAATAATGATAAAAACTAAAGCTTACAAAAAGAAAAAAGAAAAATGCGTGTTTCGTTTTTCTCAAAAACATAAACAACGGTTGAAAACGAATATTAATAATGATCTCGCTCTTAGCAAATCTAACGAAAAATCGTGGAAGTATTTGTTCATCTTATATAGATTACCCTAATTTGTCATCGCAATTCCAATCCTCCCGATTGCCGTCGTCTTCTCATCACTTTCTCTTGTATTACTACTCGTTTACGTAAAAAGGATCCTTAGAACCTTCAGGCAGCTCAGTCGCATATGTAAAATACGAATCTTACGGGTACCTTGCCCGTCTGTACACGTAATCCTCCTCACGTCATTTCACCCTTCAACATCATCTGCTGCATATCGCTAGTCTCTTTTATAAATAAAACTTATAATTTAAAAGCTAAATGAAGCATGTCTTTTAGACGATGAATAAACTCAAAAAAGGTATAAAAATGAAAGAAAACAGTTAAGTTAAAGGTAAAAAAAATTAAGAAACATAAAGAAAAAATAGGATCAAATACATAATAAAAAAACTTTTGGACGACGACGCGAAAAAAAGTGATGTAGTATCAGAATGTACATAGTTTTTTTTTCGCTCGCATTGACAGACATGGCTTTTTAATAGCTCATAATCATGGTCTTTCGCCTCTTAGTTTTTTATATTTTTATTTTTAATACTGCAGGACCGCCAATTTGCTTTTAATAGCACGTGCGATCGCTCAGTCTCTCATGTAAGTCCATTGGAGTAACTCTAACGCAAGTTCTCCATTGTCACCTCTTTATCATTTTTTTCTTATTTCTTCTTCTTCTTCAAACACAGACACACACACTGGTCTCTCTTTAGTCTCATCAGAATAAAGTGTAAAAGTACGCCTCCCTTCTCGTACAAGCACGATGGACGATCCTGTCCGTCGTTATTTCGTAGTCCCGATTACTAGGTCAGCCACTATTCGGCCTGGCCTAGTAAAGAGGCAAATTTCAGCTGCCCTGATAAGGCATTTGGTCGGGAAGGGAGGACGAGTGGTTGTTGGTTGTTGAGCTCTGATGGAAGTGTTGAGACGAGCCGTCCTGCGACATCTCGTTGACCACTGGCTCCTCATACTTGCCGCGCTTGAAGCGACCATACAGCGACGAGTAGGGCAAATTATAATGTATCGCGGCCTGGTTTATACTCATGTGACCTAGTCTGCAATAAAAGACGCCACATGTAAGCTACATACTCTTTTTTTTAAATAAAATCCTTACAAATCTATTGATTCACACATTATTAATCCCTCACCTTACAGACTCAAGTGCCTCGGTCATCGCATCCTCGCTCCATGGCGTCGGATTGCTGCGGCTAAGCTCGATACCTTCACGCTTGCAGCGTCCATAAAGCGTACCCGTAGGTATACCAAATTCGGTCGAAGCTCTCTGCACCGACGTCTGTCCTGACCTTATTGCCTCGAGTGCACGATCAAGATCAGCGGGTGTCCATGTGGTTGGACTTGCGTTAAATGGTGCTGCTAATCTTATACCCTCGCGACGTGCTATCTTGTAAAGTGTGCTTGAAGGTATTCCAAAAGCTTTAGATGCTTTGTTTGCTGATATTGTACCAGTACGTAGCGCGTCCAGCGCGTTATTGAGACTCTCGTCGCTCCAGGATTTTGTTGGACCGTCTTTTTTTGGCGTATCAATCCCGAGACGATGTGCTCGTTGCCATAATGTCGTTGAAGGGATGCCAAAGGTTGCTGTAACATCAATGTAAAATTGAAAGATTAGTTTATTGGAAAAGCTTTTGATGAAGTTTTACAGTAATATTAGGTTTTGCGATTTGACGGTTAATTTTTTTTTTGCGATTTGCTCTGAGTATTGCTTTTACAGTTTCTTTTTTATTTGTATCTATACAGTTTCAAAGATTACATCGTTCGATAGTCACGATTTGATTATCTCGTCTTTTGCAATTTCCGTTCAGAATAATTTCCTTGACAGATGAAAAAAATCGAGTAACTCGTAATAATCAAAAATAGAAAGAAAACAAATTCAAACTCTAACGTAAATATAAAACGTGTTTACTTAAAAAAAAAATCAATCCATCAAAAAT
The DNA here is from genome assembly GCA_030522805.1 of Leptomastidea abnormis. Taxonomy (NCBI): domain Eukaryota; kingdom Metazoa; phylum Arthropoda; class Insecta; order Hymenoptera; family Encyrtidae; genus Leptomastidea; species Leptomastidea abnormis. Next base: position 14,473 of record JAPYZE010001603.1, on the reverse strand, counting down.
ACAACCATTTTCAAACTTTTAATATCCTTACCCGAAGCTTTAGTAAGACTCATATCATGATTTCTTAAAGCCTCAAGCGCAGCATCCATATCCTCTTGCGTCCAAGATTTCGAACCATGATGATGTCCAGATTGTCCAGAATGACTACGTGAATTATTTTCACCAGAGTCAGAATGTACAGAACTACCAGATGGCATAAGACCAAGTAATTCAGGTGTTATCATCATCATATTGTCATCAGCATTTTTTGAGCTAACGCTAGCTCTGTCTGACATATGACTGTCAATATCAATTGTGTCTGAAGAATCCATTGTGTGTAGTGTCTCAAATTTTATCTTTACACTGTCGCAGCTCTGAATATCTGTAAATAAAAAAAAAGAAGTGTTAATTAAAAATTGTAATTTAAAAAAAACAAAAGAAATTGTGAAAAGATTGATTAGTAACATATTTTTCTTTTTCTTTTTTTTTTCAAAGTGGCGCGTGCTGTATACATATACGATGCGCAACATGCAATTGACGTTATTTCCTGTAGCAGCAGAGCAGCAGCAGCAGTACTAGTAGTAGTAGCTCCCTATAGTCTGTACTGCCTTCATCCACGTGCCGTCAATTTAAGCTGACTATGTAGCGCTTGTCTATGAACGACGACGAGTCTAGGGCTTTTGACGGATGACCGAGTAAAGATGCAGGCGTGATTTCCGGTTTGTATTTATTTGATGGATAGGTTTGGAAAATTGTGTTTGATGGTAAATTGTGAATATCGATTTAAGATTGACAAAAATTTTAAATTGAAAATCAATATAGATGATTTTTGATTTCTTCTTTAAAAAAAAAACTTTTTGATAGGTACCAATCAGATTTCTACTGTTAGTAAACGATCAAAAATCAAACAAAATAAAAATCGAGTAATTCCAGTATAAAGCTATGTAGATACGTAGAGTATGAAAGAAAAAAGGTAGAAAAAAAGGAGAGCAGTATGCTCTCCGGTCGCTCATTAGTCAGGAAGAGAATCAAAATAATTGGCCTAATCAGGCTTAACTACTTGTGATTAGATTTGCGCTCAGGGGTTCCTGCTGCTGCTGCTACTACTACTGCCCACGCGCAGCCTCGTTTGTCCTACGTATATAGAGACACACGCAAATACGCGTATACTTTTTTTTATACGCACTTTCAATAATTCATTCTTTTTTTATTTTTAAACCACTCTATTATTCAATTTAGAATGAAAAAAAAGTAGTAGTATTGTAAAATTCACGAGATAATAGCTTACCAGCAGTATGGTGATCGGTATCTCTAAGATGAGTAATAGTAGTACCAACAAGGGTAGCACTTGGTGGGGTAGGTTGTGTCTCAGGCGGTAAATCAACTTCAGCAGGATCAGGATGATGGCCGTAGTGGCCTAATGAACCGGTATGACAGAACATATCGCCGTTGTTGTTAGGGCCGCTTGCCGCGGTAGGCTGTCCGTTGTTGCTCCCAGCTGATGCACCGTTGCTGTTGTTTGCTGCACCGCTGTGACTATTATTATTTTCCGTAACTGTTGTTGTTGTTGACGACGTTGTCGTTGTCGTTGTGTTGGTACCAGTATTTTCTTGATTTGCTCCAGTTCTACTGTTATTACCTCCACCTCCGGTACGACTACCGGTACCTCCACCGGTACCACCTCCAGCTCCGCTGCCACCACCACCACCTCCGGTGGTGCTGCTACTACTTCGCTGACAGGTGTCCAGGATAACTGCTGGGCTTACTACTCCGCTTACTGTCGTCTCCATGCAATCCTCATCTTCAGCAGGCCAACAATCTCGACGGTTCTGTAATTATACATGTATAATACGTTAATGTGTGTGAATGTGTTATTGTTGTTATTGCAGGATTAGATATTGTATAATTTGATTTATATATGTGTGTGTGTGCAGTGGAGTTCTTGGATGTAGGAAGGAGATGTGATTTGAGACGAGTTGAACTGACAGTAAGGCAATTGTTGGTGATCAGTTAAATCGATGGACTGGATGGAATATATTTGGAAATAATAATGTTAAAATTAATATTATAATATTTATTAAAATTCATACCTCTTTGTCACAATCGCGTACGTAACTTTCAACAAAATCTTCTTCCTTATACTTCGATGTAGGATCGTGTAAATGATGATTAAGATGATGATGGTGATGATGATGTAGCGATTGTTGATGATGTAAATGATTATTATTATTATTGTTATGTCTGGTCTCCGTTGTGTTGTTTAAACGTCCGCCGCTAACGTCAAAGGACGTACGCGGCCTCTTATAACGCGGATGATGATGCCGCTTTAATTTACTAAAATTTAATCTTGGTGTACTTGAATCACGTGGTGGTGAGCTTAAACTCACTGATGGTCCTTCGCGACTTTCTGGTACTTCGCATAAGCCTTTGATTTTTAATTGGTCTGCTGTTTTTAATAGAGACTGTAACAGATAATGAGAAAAAAATTTTGAAAATTAGAGTTTTATTAAAAAAAAAAATTTATTGGTATATTACAGGTGATTTCTTATTACTTTGGATAAACTTTACAGGGTAAGATCGAGAAATGTAAGTTAAAAGAGAGGTCAGAGTTAAGGTAAGGTAAAAAAAAACGAATTAGTCGGTTTATATAGGAAAAAGGGATGAAAAACGTCGCGCGAGCTTTCACTCGATTAACAGCTACGTGAAATTCACTTACTAAGAAAGGTAAGAGGGAATACCTTACCCCTCCTTATATCCAAGTTCGATTATGCAGCGACTACAGGGAATTTAACATCCTTACCCTTTTTTTTTTATCTATTTTACGTTCTACCAATAAAATCTGCTTTTTGTTTTTTTATATCGTTTCCTTTTTTTTTTTTTTAATACCAAAGAAGCTGCAGTAAATGTTAATGTTTCAACGTTTTATATCTGGTAACTTTACATTTCGAATCAATTTTTCTCGGTAACAAGTCAATGTAATCTTGTTTATTACAAGATTGCAGCTGACTGACTGAAAATTCCCGTAAATTTAACACTAATTAATCGATCTCTGCCAATTTTTTTTTAACTCAACTTCGCACCAATTATTCAAAATGAAAGAAAAGAAAGAAAATGAGAGAAAAAAAATTATTAAATTCCAGTCGATCGTAATATACTCACAACGACTAAACGTAATTAAAATCTAGGCAAAGGAAGCAAAAAAAGTATCGAAGCTTAAATAAGCCGTCTATTTCTCGTCAACTTTTCTCTGGACATACTATTACTATACGTGTATATATAGAGGGAGTTATATAAGGGCAAAAATCAAATCCTCGAGAATCGAAATAATAGCGCAGCAGTACAGTAGCCCCTGCAGCAGCAGCAGTATGGCTCTCTGGGAGGCCGATAAAGAGAAGAGAAACAAGGCGGTGGCAGCGGCAATGGCACAGGTTGCCCTCAAGGTATACGTATATGTATATATACGTATGTATGTGTATGTGTATAGCGAGGCGGTAGCAGCCATCAGCCATCGTCGGGAGGGTAGATATATGAATAGGGAGGGCTTGGGCAAAGGGGGAAAAGGTACAGGCCTGAGTGCGCGCGCGAGAGAGAGAGCTTACTCTCTCTCTCTCTCTCTCTCTCTCTCTCTCTTGCTCTGTTCTTTAATCAAGCGGCCGCCCGGACCAGAAGAGGGTGGAAGAGGGTGATGGGAGGGAGGAGGCTTGGTGGCGCGAGCGCGCGCGATTAGGAGGAGGCCAAGCGCACACACCACCACCACCACCACCATCACCACTGCTGCTGTTGGGGGTAGACGCCCGAGCGAGAAGGTATATACATAGGTACCAACCATCATATCCCTACCACTTTTCACTCCCTTCCTTCCTCCCTTCCATCGCTAGCTAGTCTGCATTTCCACGTCCCTCCACTAACGCTTTCTTTTTCTATCTCACTCTTATTCTGTTCCTACCTTCTTCCTCTTTTTCTTTCTCTCTCTCTCTCTTTCGTTTCCGCAAGCTCTTTTTATTTTTCACTCTCAACTTCTTCTTTTTTTTTTTTTTTTAATTCCCGCCACCACCGTTCTCTTTCCGTCTCTGCCTCGCGTGCTTTTTCACACTCTCGCTCTTTCGCACGCTACTACTACTGTCCGCTGAGCTTGTGTTTTTCTCTTTTTGCTTTTTCTTTCTATGTAGAGACGATGGGACTCTTGCGCTTCTCTTGACTCTCACTCTCTCTTTTTTTTTTTTTTATATCTACTTTTTATTCTATCTTTCTCGCTTTTTCGTTATCTTTTCACAATTCTTCGGCTTCCGTTATTGTCGAAATTTTTTATTACAGATTTTTTTCGTGTTTCTTTAAATGGCAATTTTGATTTTTTTTTTTTTGATGAGTTTTAATTTTGTGAAAAGAAATACCAATATATTTTTGATATTAGTATTTTTTTCATATCAGTAAAATTTTTTTAGTTAAATGTTGACAACAGTAACATAATAGGTAACTAAACAATATTATTAAATTAATTCAACATTTTTTGTTAAATTAATATAAGTTTATCAAGTAATTATACTTTTCGTAACAAATTAAAAAAAAAATCTTAAATTTTTAGTAGTTACAGACAAAACTAGTCAGACATTCCAACAATAATTTTACCCACCCCATCATTTTCAAAACAGAAATCCCTTATTTCTCAAACCAAGATACATTTTTTTAAAACATATGCAAAATCAAAAACACCAAAATTAAAAAGCTAACCATATTCATACTATAAAATTTTTTTCACAATTACCAACAAACAATCCGATTCTGCCATTTGTCATTACTCCCACCATCTAACAACACGGTATATCTATATAGTCCTCTCCTTCCTTCGTATACCTACATCTCTCCCTCTTTTTCTCTTCAACTCGTCTTCTCTATTTATTTTCCAAACGTGGCGCTTAACTCTTATAGGGAAGGTGCGCGACGCGCTTCGTGATTCGGCGGCTCGACTTTAAGCCCCCGCAAAAGCTCTACAGCACAAGAGAGAGATGGTCGTATGGTGGACTAAGGGGTACAAAGTGAGAGGGAGAGAGAGAGAGAGAGAGAACGGTCGTTGTCGTTGCCGTCGACTGGAGCACACGACCGGGTGTCACGCGGTGGCCTATGGACGGGGAGGAGGAGGAAGGGGTGGTTGGTTTCGTCGAAGGGTGGGTGGAGAAGGAGGAAGAGAAGGCTGGTTTAGTCGTGTGCGCGCGTCCAGGTTTCCTCTCAGTATAACCTAGGCTTAAAAGAGGGAAAGAGAGAGAGAGAGAGCTTGCAAGGCAAAAACGCCTGCAGGAAGAATAAGGGGGGGGGGAGAGGGAGAAGGGTAGTGAGCACGAGGCCTCTCTCTCTCCTTCCTCCGCGCGGTGCGCCTCGCCCTGTCTCGTCGCGTGTCGCGCAGGGCGGTATCGACCATGCGCCACCCGCTATATAGCCAACGTTATAGTCGACGACGAGCCTCTTCCTCCCTTCTGCCAACGCCTCCGCTTCAGCCCCCCCCCCTCTTCCCCCCTTCATTTAGGCTGAGAGAGCAACGGCGCGCTGCTGCTACTGCTGTTGCTGCAGCCTACGATCTCTCTCTCTCTCTATCCTCCTCCTTCTCCTAAACCCCTGGACGTGCACACTACCATCACCAGACCACCTCTCTACTCCGCGAGGCCGACCGCGTGCGAGATGCCAGATTTCTCTCTCTCTCTCTCTCTCTCTTTCTCTCTTTCTAGCCCGGACTGACTGACTGACTGTCTGTCTGTCGGTCTAACTGTCTGTCTGTCTATCTGTATGTGTATGTGTGTGAGTGTGAGTCGAGGTGTGAGTTTGTGTGCAAACTGGAAGGTGGAAATGGATGAGGGGGTGTGTGTGTGTGTGTGTGCGCTGCCGGCCGGCGACGGATGGATGCACGCGTATAATATATATACATACACACACGTGGGGGAATGGATCCGCAATCGCAACAACGCGGATTTTAGGGCGAGCACCGGCTGTATGTACTTTTTTTTTTTCCCCCGGGGTGAAGGAGGTAGGGGGGGGGGGGGGGGGGGGGGGGGGGGTGTGTGTGTGTGTGTGTGTGTGTGTGTGTGTGTGTGTGTGTGTGTGTGTGTGTGTGTGTGTGTGTGTAAGTAAGAGAGAGAGGAAGAAAGCTTCGTTTTATATAAGGCTACGTGCGGCCGGCTGGAAATTAGGAGGAGAAATAAAGCTTGGAGCTTGCGCAGCTTACGGACGAAAATGTGAGTTGAGGTGATGGTGGTAGGTGGTGGTGGTGATGGTAACAGTGGACGAATGACGAGGTTCTTTGTTATACGACTATATATACAAACGAGATTTTAACGTTATGAATGCTCCTTCATGAAACAGTTGGTATAGTAGATGACGAAGACGACGAGTTTTTAGTGCCTTAGTAGTGGGTATTATGATGATATTATATAGAATAAGGCCACTTTTAGGAGTTGTGTTATTGTTTTGGGGATATTTTAGAGTTTAGAGTCAAAGTGATTGAGGTACATACGTTATATTTAATTATATTATTTTTTTTTTAATTTATCAATTTGTTTATACTTGAAAATCAAAATTCAGGGATGTAAATAATAGTATATTTTTGAAAATATACTTTATAAATTTATTATAATAAGAGATAATCTGACTTTTAGATATAAAAATTAAATATATATCAACCGATCATAATCTATATTATCGGCAGTTGAAAAGCCTTAAACCCACACCGAACAAGAGCTTCTTCCTTCTCCTCCTACTCCGTCATCGTACCAGCGATTTCCGTGGGGGTGTGTAGACTTGGTGGAAGAAGGAGGATGAAAGAGGAGAGAAAAGAGGGAAGGTATACAGTAAACCAAGGGAAGGATTTTCGATTCGAGGTCCTCGTAATACTTGATAATCCCCGATTCCGCTGACTCGACATCGCGGCAATTTTATACACGGGCCCAGCAGTATAGAAGCAGCAGCAGAGCCGATAATAATTATATTTTCTACCGACGTTCATTTAAAGCTCGGAGAAGAGAGAAGAGAGGAAAGGTGAGGTGAGGTGAGAGAAAAGAAAAAAAAAAGAGAGAGGCAAGAAGCGTGGAAGAGAAAGAGAGAGAGAGAGAGAGAGAGAGAGAGAGAAGCTACGCGTAAGCGCAAAATTAAAAAATCCTTTAACGCCGCTGCCTTTTTTATACAAAATCGATCCTTTATATGCGAATTCCCCATTATCTCATCCTCCCTGGTGTACCATAATACGTGAAAATTGCGCGTGAAATTTAATCATATTTTTTTTTTTTTTTGCTTCTTTCTTTCTTTTTCTTTACCCTTTTTTTTTATTACTGCTAAACGCTGGCTTGTATTTTGAGTTTAATTAAGAATTTTTTTTTAATTTTCAACATATATAACCATTAAAACTGATGGCATTTTCGTTCTCGTATGTTTTTAAAATATATATTAAAATTGTGTTATTATTAGATTTAATGAGTCAGGTACATTTAATTTTTTTTTATAATTATTTGAAAATAATTTTAAAATTTATAATATAAAATTACAGGATTAAATTTAATTAATTATTAAACACATATTTGCTGAAAATCTTTTTATTATAAATTATAATTGCAAAATCAGTTTTAAAAATTTATCCATTAAATCATTAAAGCAAAAAAATTCAATTCCCCTCCTCTTTTCCTTCCCCTCCAAAAAAAAAAAGCACAGTTCTCCCTTTTACCAACATCAGTCCAGCAGTAACAAAACAAAACTAAAAAAAAAAGCAGTGTTCACTCAGCCAAAAAAATAAGCACACACACATTCAAAATTCCCTTTCCGGTCTCCAGTTTCCAAAAAGTATAGAGCCACATTCGAGCTCACCAAAAAAGCTCTCCCCAACCCTCTCAAAAAAAAAAAAATTATCTCCACGCGCTTGAGGTCCAGATAGGGGAGAGATGGGGGCAAGAGCTTCACGAAATAAAAAATTGAAGTTAAAAGCCGCGTGAGTCTAGAGAGAAAGAGAGGGAGGGAGGCTGGAGAGATAAAGCATTATATAGGGGGTGGTCGGTCTCGGTATACTGCTGCTATACTGCTGCTGTTGTAGTATAAGAGAGAAAACGTCGCAACAAAGACAAACTGCCGTCGATACTTGGATGGGTGTACGAAAGCTCGCGCGCGAAAAAAAAAGAGGATGGTATAGTGGAGACATACACACATACATATGAGGAAGGATAGGAACGAGGCGAGATGAGGAAAAAGTACGCGAACGTGATGTTGGTAAAAGGGAATCTCTCTCTTTCTCTCTCTCTCTCTCTCTCTTTTCTGTCTGTCTGTCTGCTGAGTCGTGAGTATATATCTCACACGTTAAAGTGGGGGTGTGTTCCCTGGACAAAATGGCGATATCTACCCATCAAAAACGCGTTTAATTAGATAAATTAAATTGATATGTGGTGTTTCTTAAGGATATAAAAATGTGATATAGATTTATTATATTTTTATTTGAGTTTAGATAAGATAAGAGATAGAGTAAGATAAGATTTGCGGGAAAGATAAATTAAAGGGTAAGGATATGAACTATACTGTTGAGTAGGTATAGAGATGATGATGATGAAGAAGAAAGTCAGATGATACCGGTGTGGATGGATCTTTTTGAGATAGCTATTAAACGTTATACGGAATGTGATTTCCGGTTTCGAGACACCGAGATGGTTTTTGTGGTGAAAAAGGGGTGGCTTTTGAGAGAGAGAGAAAGAAAAAGAGGCTGGAGAAAAGTGAGATAGCGTTATGTATATATGTATGCGCGCGTCTCGCGATATCCCTACTCTTCGTCCTCTTCTTTTTCTTCCTCTTCTTCTTTGTTAATTGGTATAAGCTAAATTATAAGTGGAATTCTTTAAAAAAAATTTTATGAATTAAATTTTTTCATTGATTTTCAGGAGTATAATGTTTATGTGATCAATTATCTAATTTTTCAGATACAATAATTACACTTTTAGATAAATGATTTTTAAGAAGATCACAACATATAGCTGCATCATCGTTGTCAAAAATGAAATTCATCTTACTCGCTCTTAAAGTAATATAAAAAATATATATCTCCAAATTAAGTGAGGAAAGGACCAGAGAGAAAAAGAGAGAGAGAGAGAGAGAGAGAGAGAAGCGCGTGAAATTATAAGGATGAGGGTAGACTGGAAGAGAGAGAGAGAGAGAGAAGCATGGCTGCCGTAATGCGGGCGGTGTTGCACATACATCCAACGCCGGCGCCAACACCGCGAGATACACACACACACACACACACACACACACACACACACACACACACATACATCACGCATAGTAGTAGAATTTCAACTCCTCTCCGCTCATCGTATATATACTCGTCGTCGTCGTCGTCGTCGTTGCCATCGTCATCCTTTATCTCACTTGCTCTCCCCCAATCAATACTCGCAATGAGGAGGGTATAACGGGGTGGGGAGATAAGAGAAGGATGGGTAAAATGCGGGGGAGTTTCAAGGGCATCGCCCGACCAATTATCCCCGAACTAATTGACGCGCCGCTGCTGCTGGCTGCTGCTGCTGCTGCTGTTGCCACCACCACCGATGGTTCAAGCCAGACTCCTGCAGCAGCCATCGCTACTACGTCTGATCGTCTATATATTTTTCCTATATACGGAGTTTATTCAGTTGCTATATTGATGCTACTGGGTATGGTGTGTACGTGTGTATTAAATACGACATTTTTTTATGGTACTTGTACCTATTATTTTTTCTAGACTGATATAATAGGATGGTATAAAGTATATACCCCCCTTCCTCCCCTCAACATCAGTAAGTTTTGATACTGTGCGTAGAAAGGAGGGTTGATGATCGTGGGGGTGGCTTCTTTTGTTTTTGACTTTGTTTTTGCATGCGTCTCGATAAATTTATTTGAGGAAAAGATAAGAGTTGAGGAAATTTGAACGTGAAATGAAAATTTTTTAACAATATTGCAAATTGAAGATAAAAAAAAATATTATTTTTTTACACTTGAAGTAGTTACCTACTCATGGTCAGACGTGAATTATATACTTATGACTATATGTATATGAAAGAAATATATAGTGTTAAAAGAACAAGATTTTTTTTTTTTTTTAATGTAGTATAGTGTATATCGAGAGCCAGGACTTTGATAGGTTGAAATTTATTGCTTTCTCTTCTATATATATATACACGACTGCGGACTTAATATTTTGTGGAAAGCGTTTTATTTCATACTTCCCGTGGGATTGAAATAGTGGGAGGTATAAGGTATATAGGGAGTAAGAGAAAAGTGTACGTGTAGAAAAACGGACGCGGAAATACAATAAAATCATAAAAATAAAAGAAGCGAAGAGAAGGAGGGGGCGAGTGTATATCGAGAGAGAATTAAAAGTGTGCAAAAGTCAGATGCGATGAGATATATCAAGAAAAAAAAAGAGAAAAAAGATGCATAGTGAGACTTAAAAGAGAAAGATAAAGATTACAAAATCTTTTTTCTTTTTCTATTTTTTTTTTTTTTTTTTTATTTATATCGATCGTTTAAAGTTATAGTCCTTAGCGCGATAACACTCAATTAGAGAGCAATTCCAAACTCGTTCTCTTACTGCTTTTCACCGGACCGACAAAAAACAACCATAAAAAAAAGAAAAGAAAATAAGGGAATGTCCAGGGTAAGAAGAAAAAGAAAAAGCCGTGATATATATAGTAAAGCCAACGCCGTGAAAATCCAAGGGCCAAGAGTCTCTTTATATACCTAGAGAGTCTATATACTTTCTTTCTCACTCGTTGGGAAGGGGTCAGAGGGTGTATTATATAGCTTGGCGGTAAAAAGCAGAGATAAATCGAGCGCGAAAGGGTAAGCTTTAGAGAGAGAGAGAGAGAGAGAGAGAGTGAGTGAGAAAAGGTATACTACGACTTGGCTTCTGGAGTTAGTCGTTTTTTTCTTCTTCTTTTTCTCTATGGGATGTATTTTCTTGTTAGGTTTATCCAAGACGGAAAAGCTGGATAGCTCGATTCTGACTCTTTTATATGGTATAAGCTTCAATGGCAAATTCATTTTCCTCAGCTTCTGTATATACTTTCTCACTTACTCTACTATGTGTATGTATGTATGTATCTATGGACTATAAGAGTTTAAGGAGACTTATACCGAGCTTCATTTCGACTAATCCGTGCATTTATTTTTCTTAACCTTCCTCTTTCATCCTTACGCTAATGCAACGTCGTTTTGTTAGTTTCACATTAAAACTTGAATCTCAAAAAAAAAGTAAAAGACGAAACAAAATTAATTTATTATTATCCGATATACTAACTCTATTATCCAAATGTATATATATTTTAATAAAAAAAAAAAGGAAAAAATCCTTGTTCTGAAAATAGTAAGATCAATAATCCATTTACGTTTAAAAAAAAGCTCTTGCTATATATATATATTCAATGTATATATACCAACCTACTAATAATCGCACATTAAACTATAATAATAAAGTAAAACGCTTGTAAATTTTCTCTATATTTTTCACTGAAATAAAAAAAATTACAGAAAAAGAAAAGCAAAACACGAGGAATTTATCCCAAAAAGTCAAGAAAAAGTGAGAGAGAGAGAAAGAAAAAAAAAAGGATGACACAAAGTAGGTATACATATATATGTACAGTATATAAGAGTGAAAAAGGAGTCAAAAGGGGGTGAAGAAGAGGAAAAGAAAAAGAGTGAGAGCCCGCGTGTGCACTATATACCACCTTACTCTCTTTTTTACACTCTCTCACTCGCTCTGTTCCTTTTATCCCCCCCCCCCCTCTTCCTCCCTCAGCTCTTTTCCTGCTTCTTCATGCTTTTTTCTTTCTTTCCTTTTCTCTTTTTACTTCTTCTCCTGTTGCCCCGTTTTACGCCAGACCGTCTCAATGACGTGCTGCACGTGGTACATATATATATATATACACACTCGCGAGTAAGAGAGAAAGAGAAAAGAAAAGAAAGAAAAAGAGCGTGGTGCGCTGGAAGAACGGTAAAAGCAGAAGAGGAGCAGAAAATTCATGAATGAAACTCTCGCGTGCCTGTGAGTATATACTACTACTACTACTACTATATACTACTACTAGAGTGAATATAGACTTTTTGGTATAGTAGTGGTAGATAGTATAGTTTGATTTAAAAGATGTAATTATGATTCTGGAATAACTATAGATAAGTACACTTTTTTTATTATCTTTTCTTTTTTAATTATGTCATTGTGAATGAGTGAATAAAAGAAACGACGAGTGATTGATGTGTGTATGTATTATATACATATAAGTAATGTAGAGATGATTGGTTGATGTATGATATGATATATTGGATATTGGGTAAATCAAAGTGTTTATTACGAACGGATTTCTAATTGTTCTTCGTCTTCTCTCATCATCACTTCTATATATACATATATTGCTGCTTCTAATGCTGCTGCTGCTACTCTCATGGGCTCAGACAATCAGTGAGTATTAATTGGTTGTCTCGCGTTATATATAGATGAATTATATAGATCGATCTTTGTCGAAGTGAATTTGCTCTTGTTGATAAAATAATTAAAAATCTATTCTACTTTTAATTCTATTTTAAGTCTAGATTGATGATCTATCTTGGTATTAAAGGTGTTATTGGTAAGTTGAATATGTGGATACATTTTTTTTACGTACTTTTTTTGATATATTTATGAATTGATATTTTTTGACTGTGTTATTTTGATAAAACTACTGGTGAAATTTACCAATGCTTAAATTACTCTGATTTTTGCATTTTTTTTATTTTTTAGTTAACGTACAAGGTTTTACACAAATTTTTTATCTTATCCAATTGGTATTGATAATTGTATGATGCATTTGCATATTACAATAACGTAGTTTTATAGAACGAAAATAATTTCTCTTTTAAATTTATCAAAACATTATTTAAATTTGATATAAGAATATAAATAATTTTTAATTTTTACATTAAAAAAAAAGTTTATAAAAATAAATAACTTTTTAATTAAAAATTTTAAAAAAAAAAAACAAAAAAAAAAAAAAAAAAAAAAAAAAAAAAAAAAAAAAAAAAAAAAAAAAAAAAAAAAAAAAAAAAAAAAAAAAAAAAAAAAAAAACACATATATTCATCTTAAGAAAAGTAAGATCGTTCTTCTCCAGACGCATTAAAAGTCTCAATGCGTCATCACTAAAAAAAAATCACAAAGTCAACGACCTATCAACTTTACAAGAAATAATATCTTCTCTTAAAAATCAAAACTCCACATATTCACAAAAATCAAAGAAAGAAAAAAAAAAGAAAAAATGTTCATTTTCAAGGATAATAGCATATGCAGCCTAGTATATAGACAGAGAGCAACAAGAAACACGCGGTTTATATCCACGTGGGGTAATCTCGAGTTCGTTCCCTTTCAAAGCAAGTAAGTATATATAGCTACACCGAGAGAAAGAGAGAAAGAGAGTAGAGAAACGCGAGTAGTAAAAGGAGGTTACGTGGCGTGTTCTATCTATATATAACTGACTATAAGGCGCGTCTAACGCGCACAAGGGAGAGGAGAAGAAGCGGAAGGACGAATAAGGAGGTAACGTATATAGAAAGGAAGGAAGGAAGGGCGCGTTTGTATATCTATACCTATACACATACCAGCAAGAAATGTAAGTATGTATGTGTATGTAGGGATACGGTTATAAGAGAGAGAGAGTATATAGGTATGTATAGGTGTGTGTACACTTGCACTTGCTCCTTTTCTCTTTTCCTACCCTATCCCCTACCCCATCTTTACTGCTTCTTCTCTCTTTCTCACTTGTCCTTTCTGTTGCAGTTCCTTCTATATACCTTCGTATATATACCACGTGGAACACGTTATCAATTCCGTTATACATATATACACTACTATACTGAGGTAAGACACGTGCGTTATGCTGCTACTACGCGCTGTTTTTTTATTCTGTGTCTTATACGAATAGTATATTCAGCTAATTTGCTGTTGCTATTTGCTCCTTTCTTTCTTTCATTCTTTTCTTATTATTTTTAAATTTTAAAGTATTTTTGTTGTTGTTTTTTTACTGTATTTAATTTTTGTTGTCTGACACTGATTAACAACGTATCTAAAAATGTGTTTAAAGTGATTATATTATAATCATTTAATTTATTAATAAACCATTATCAATTATATACCTACTCTAAATATAATACCTATACACACCCAAATAATCGACTATAAAAAAAAAACACTACAGATTTTTTATCGCTTAAAAAAATAAATAAAAGAAAAAAATCATCAAGAAGTAAAACTACCAACACAAGTTAGCAACCAAAAAAGTGTACTATATCCAGTATCAATTCACCCAATTCACGCATACCTATACACACACACCCATACAAAAACCCACAAAGCTTATCGTCATCGACGGTTGCTCTACTCACTTTTTGCTTTCTCAAAGAGAAAGCTTTGTAACGGTGAAAATTTTCGATTTGGTTTTTTTTGTATTTCTTGACGTTTTGAAAGTTCCTGAACTCGAA
>JAPYZE010001602.1:0-22112 GCA_030522805.1 Leptomastidea abnormis | reverse complement strand
CGTTGAGCCTAACTAAACCTTTGCTTTTTACCTACTTTACTCAATCCCGATCTCTTTTTTTACCTTTCAAACTTCCTCATTTTTTTCTTTTATTTTTAATGCTCTTGTATCAATACGTACTATAGTACAATTGATACAATAAAATAAAAAATATAACAAAAAATATTTATCTATTAATTATTTTTCATAAAAATTGTATAAAAGTAGAATTTGCAAATAAATAAATAAATAGTAAAAAAAATTTTTCATATAATGTGTACTTTTTAAATCTAATTTTCGTACGTGTGTTGTTAAGTTGATTTTCAGGAGTGATTCATACCTGAGTTTAAAAAATCATAATATTTCGATCATTGAAATCTTTTCAATTTTTACAAGACTATCAGATCTAATACAATCCTTATTAACCATAACTTCATATCCATGATTTCTGCAACTATTTGTAACTTTATATTTATGTCTCCCATAAACTTCGACAAGAAAATTTCAACGATCGTTTATCAAAGCTACAGATCGAGTATTGATTGTTTGGTATACGCAAGTCGTCTCTTTTGTTTACCTTTATAAGAAGCTTCGATCATTTTTGCATATAAATCCTTAAAATTTTATGGTAATTTTGACTAAAATCTACGCTTCTTTGTCATTGTCCATCGTACGAGGACATAAAAAATTTTTTTTATTAATTTATACGTAGAGTACACAATTTCACACTTGACACACTTGTATAACATTTTATGTAGATGATGCGTGACAATGCTCGAATTAATAAAAAAAAAAAAAAAAAAATATAAATCACAATTCGCAAATAATATTGAAGCAGATACGTGATTTTCCACTGCTAGCTGAAAAAGAAGTCAAACGTGTCAGTACGTTTCAACTTCACTAAAAAGTAGTAATGCATTATTAATTAACTTTTTGACTTGCTTGGATTTTTTTAAGTTTCTTATTGAAGTGACACTTAGATTGAAGTGACACTTAGAAGATGTGCTCAACAACATTGTATTTTAATACCAAAGAATATGGTAATCAATTAACTAGAAAAACTTCCTTTACTGTCGATTAAAGATTAAAAGATATATAAGGAAGCGCATAGCGAGATAAAAATTATTCTTTAAGATACGGTACGGTTGTTCAGTGATAGCAATTTTGACGTGAATGTGTCTGTTAACTATTTAAAAACATTAACATGATTGTTTACGGGATTATAGTTTTAATATTGATACTGGCAATTGACTACTCACTTAGATTTACCAGATTCGGAAGGTTACTCAATAAAATTCCTTCTCCTCCACCTTTACCTATTGTTGGGCATGCACTTAGGCTTACCAGTGGTGACAGAGGTTAGTATATAAATTTTCAAAACTTTCAATATCATACATGTATTTAAATTAAAAATTAAAAGTGCCACGTGTGTAGAAATTAATTTGTAATAGAAATTAAATACTTGTCTATTATGAATCATTTACGAATCAATAAATTAAATAAATTATAGTAAACAGA
Organism: Leptomastidea abnormis; assembly: GCA_030522805.1. Lineage (NCBI taxonomy): Eukaryota > Metazoa > Arthropoda > Insecta > Hymenoptera > Encyrtidae > Leptomastidea > Leptomastidea abnormis. Next base: position 20,615 of record JAPYZE010001602.1, on the reverse strand, counting down.
AATTGAATGTAATTTTAATATGGTTAATTTTTTTTTTAGAATCCTTATGGAATTTTATCAGGGACTGTAGTAATCAGTACTATCCAATCTTTCAATGGTGGTACCCTGGATACAAAATGATTGTATGCCGCGATCTAGATGATTGTAAGGTAATACGGAACATAGAGTAATAAATTTATTTAACAAAATTTCTTTATTTTTAATAATGTAAAATATAACTTTGAATTTAGACACTATTGACTGATAAAAACAACGTTACGAAAGCGTTTGCGTACACATATTTCAAACCTTGGCTGGGAGATAGTATCTTCGCGGGTCCAGGTAAATCACTAAAGCTATAACACTTTCAGAGGTACATTAATTATTACTATAAAGTTTATGGAAACTTTTAATTTTAGGTGATTTATGGTATTCTAAACGTAAAATGTTAACGCCAGTTGTCCATCCATATATTTTAAGACAGTATATCGAAGCTACGCGAAAGCAAGGAGAATTATTTGTTAAAAAATTATCGGCTAAAGGCAATGAAACAGTACAAGAGTTGCAGCCACTAATGTCAAAACTGACTTTTTATGTAATCTGTGGTAAGTTTTTCTTTTAAATTGTTTTTTATATTTTAAAAATTGATATCACATTTTTGTATTTGTAGGATCAATGATGGGATGTGACCAAAGCACTATGGAGAAAAATGCAGAGGCTTATATTAATGCAATAGAAGATTGTGAAAAAATAGTTATCTATCGGTATGCATAAAATCAATTTTATAATTAAACGCGATTAAATTACGTACATCAATTTTTAGGTTTTGCAGACCCTACATATCAGATTGGATGCTCAAGTTTTTAAGTATAATAAAAAAACAAAATGCCAGCGTTGCGACGGCATGAGCTTTTGCAACAAAGGTTTCAGACATTTACAGTAATTAGTTGTGTTAAGTAATGTTGAAATAAATTGAGGCTAATATTTTTTACAGATTATTAAGGAACGGAAAAAAAATTTGAAAGTCCAATCCCAAATTTTCAATGAACAAATACGTAATGTTAATGACAACGAGGATACAGTTGGAGGTAAAAAATTTATAAATTATTTATTTAAAAAAAAAACTAGATAAATAGAAAATAATGTTATGTAATAATGCAAATATTTTCTAATCAGAAAGTCATAAAGCTACGGCACTGATAGATATTTTGATTGAAGCTGAAAGTAAAGGTTTAATGAACGAAGAAGATATGATAGGTGAAATAAATACTTTCTTTCTTGGGGTAAGTGTTGCTATGTATTTATTATAATTTTCTTAAAAAAAGAAGTTAGTTCAATCAATTATACTAAATATATCTTTAAGTATAAAAAAAGATTAATTTCTTTTAATCTCAAACTATAGGGGTACGACACGACTGCTTTGGCGCTGACTTACACGTTATTGTTATTTGCTGAAAATAAAGAAATACAGGTAAAAATGGAATTGAAATTATTAATAGTTGTATAATATATTATTCGTGATATATGATTTATGATAATAAATTTAATTTTAGAATAAAGCCAGATTAGAGGCGTTGGATGTAATGAATCGATGTCAAGGAGAAATGACTATTAACGACATTCAAAATCTTGAATATATTGACCGATGTATAAAAGAAAGTTTACGATTATATCCAAGCGGACCTTATGTTATGAGAAAAATTACTAAGGACTTGCAATTAAGTATATTTTGTCTTAAGTATTTTTTCAATTTTTATATTCGTAAGAAAATAATCTGTATTTATATATGGAATTTCAGAAAATTATTTGATACCAGCTGGGGTAGAATTTGGTGTGCCAGTATTTCATATTCATAGAGATCCTAAATACTGGCCTAATCCCAACAAATTTGATCCAGATAGATGGTTACCAGAAAATTCGAAAAATCGTCATCCATATGCATACCTTCCGTTTAGTGCAGGGCCACGCAATTGCCTTGGTAAATTTGAAATAATATCAATACACTTTAGCGTTATTATAATAATTAAAAAAAAGGATAATGATTTGTATTAAAACTTTTTAGGTCAGAAATTTGGTATGCTTGAAATGAAACTTTTAATAGCACAAATTTTAACCAGTTTCTATATGGAACCTGTGATACAACTGAAAGACGTAAAATTTCAATTGAGCGTTATGTTATCAACTAAAATGCCCCTTTACGTAAAATTCAAAAAGATAGATACAAATTAATATTTGTACATTAGATATTAAACAATTGTAAAATTATTTATACAACATGTAATACATTTAAAAATTGGTTAAGATAACTAATAATTATTCAGTATTACCCAAGTTATATCGCCTCATCCTATTAATACCTTACAAATATGATTTGAAAAAATCAAGCGTAAAATATGTTTGTACTGGTCTAAAAAATAGTAACACGTTAATTAACTTTTTATAATAATCATGACTTTACTTAAATATCTCAGTGAATTTACTCTTAGCATATGATGTGATAAATGTATTATTTTAGCAACCTATATTTTATGCCAATTAATCTATTAGAAAAACTTATCTTGTATTGACAAAGTTTTACTGATATATAAGCTAGAGAAACATAAAATTTTTATTCCTCATGATACGCTACAGTTACTGAGTTTTCGTAGAAATTTTAAAAATAAAATATTAACGATTTAAAGCATTGACATGATTATTTATGGACTCATGATTATATTATTATTATTACTATTGGCAATTGACTACTTACTTAGGTTTACCAGATTTCGAAGACTAATTGATAAAATTCCTTCGCCATCGACTTTACCGATAATTGGAAATGTACATTTATTTGCTACTGATGACAGAGGTTAGTTTGGAAACTTTTTATAATTTAAATTTGAAATTAAAAGAGCCAGTTATATACCTTTTACTAAATTAAATCTAAAATTACTTGTCTGCTTATAAATTATAAATCAATAAATTAAATATATCAAAGTGAACAAGAATTTGTGCATTACTTCAAAGTAATTAATTATTTTAGAATACATATGGAATTTGTTTAGAGATCAAATAAGAAAGTATCCAATCTGGAAAATACAATTTCCAGGATTGTCACTAGTTGTATGCTCCGATCCTGATGATTGTAAAGTAATAAATATATTAAAATAAAAATTTATTTGAAATAATATTATTTAATTTTAATAATAAGAATAAATAATTTTAATAAATTTAGACGCTACTGGCCGATAAAGACAATGTTACAAAGGCACATGTGTACAGATATTTTGAAGCGATGCTACCAAATAGTCTTTTTATAGTTCCAGGTAGGTTGAGGAACTTATTACACTTTTCTAAAGTGCTTGAATTGTTTATACAAAAAAACTTTAAATTATCAGGTGAAGCGTGGAATCGCAGGCGGAAATTGGTTGCTCCGGCTTTTCATCCAAATATGTTGAAAAACTTTGTCGAAGTTACACAAGAGCAAGGAGAATTATTTGTTAAAAAATTATCGGCTCAAGGCAATGAAACAGTTCAAGAGTTACAGACACTTATGACAAAACTAGCTTTAGATATAATTACTGGCAAGTTTCTCTTTTTATTTTATATTAGATTATTTAAAAGTTATTATCGCATATTTGTATTTATAGAGTCAGGATCGGGTATTGACCCAAGCTCTATGGAAATTGATGGATTTGATTTTTTGCATGCTGTAGAAAATTGCTTACGTATAATTATATACAGGCAAGCATAAAATTAATTTTACAATAGAACGTTATAAAATAAGATAATATTTTTTTCTTTTAGATTTAGCAGACCTTATATATTAGATTGGATGTTCAAGTTACTGAGTATCAATAAAATACAAAATGCCTCTGTATCAACAACACAAGCTTTTGCAACGAAGGTATTTCTTACTCGAAATTATTTGTAATTAAAATAATATTAAGTATTAATTAAAATTAATTAATTATAAAAATTTTTTTTGCAGTACATACAGGAACGAAAAAAAATTCTTAAAGTTCAATCCCAATCTTTTAACAAAATTATGAGTAAGGTTGACAAAATCGAGAATAAAGTTGAAGGTACGGAATTAATGATTGTTTAAAAAAAAAAACAAGCTAAATAATTAATTTACTTTACGTAAGACCTAAATATGTATTTTAATCTACATCTTGGTATGGTGGCGGAGGCTCGGCTTCGCCGATCAACAACTTGTAGATTATAACCTTTACCGGTACCGATTTGTAAGTCTTATCTGAGTTTCCCAAATTTCTGTGAGATAATTATTAAATTGTTAGAAAGCTGAGATATATTCGCAAATATGAATTTCAGCGAAAACTGCAAAATAGGACTTGTCGGTAATTACGATTTTAGATTAGTGTCAAGGAATGCTCTTAAGCAACAAAAATTAAAATACCTTCAAATAAGTCTCTCGCCTGTCTCGGTTAATATTCTCTTTTTTCTGCTCTGGCAATAAGAGCGGAAGGCGTGTAGAAGTTCCAGCTGGACGTTCAGGCCTACGGAATGGGACGCGGGTGCTCAATTAAAATCAAGTTAATACATCAAACGATTTCAAGAGGTGTTTTTCCGAGCCCCTGTGTTATGAACAATTACGAATAAATTTTCTCAACTCCATCCTTCTTTGCTCTTCTTCCTTATCAATGTCTTGATACACTTGAAAGATTACTCGTAATAGGGAGTTTTATAGACGTAATAGTTCTTCATTTGATATGGCTAATGTAAATGTTATCATTTCAGAAAATTGTAAGACTACGTTAATGCTAGATGTTTTACTTGAATCTATGAATAAAGGTTTGATTAATGAACAAGATGTAAAAACTGAAGTTACTGGTATCTGCTTTGCAGTAAGTAATACTATATATTTTTATAATTTAGTAATTAAAAAAGAAAAATAATTTGTAAAATTTATAAACTGCAACATGGTATTCGATATTATTTTACCGTCAATTCTAATTGGTACACGTAGATTTAAAGTTCAAAAAATTCTAGTCAGCGCGTTAAACAGTAATATTTTGAAATAAGTACGAGAAAGTAAATTAGTCTACTTTTCGTACATTTATTGAATCGTATTTTTTGACATAAACATAAAGTTTGTTTTTGTACATGCCTTAATTAGAAAATTGAGTTTTATCCAAGGATTGTCAAAAATGTATTTGAACATATATTTAGTATAATACAATTAAATTAATCAGAAATATTTATTCAAATTATTATTAATAGGGTTCTGACACATCTGGTATAGCATTGACTTACACTTTATTATTATTAGCCGAAAATAAAGAAATACAGGTAAAATGAACCCGAATTATTTAAGATTATATCAGTATTCATTATTTTAACAATAAATTTTATTTTAGAATAAAGCCAGATTAGAGGCATTGGATGCAATCAATAGATGCCAAGGCAAGATGACTATTAACGACATTCAAAGTCTAGATTTGATTGATAGATGTGTGAAAGAAGGATTAAGATTATATCCAAGCGGTCCTTTCATTGTGAGAAGACTTACAAAAGACTTGCAATTGAGTATTTGTTTTTATAAGTTCAATTTTTATATTTAAAGACGTGAGTAAATAATTTACACTGATTATGTATGGCATTTCAGAAAATTATTTGGTACCTGCTGGAGTAGAATTTATAGTACCAATATTTCACATTCACAGAGATCCCAATTATTGGGCAAATCCTGATAAATTTGATCCAGATAGATGGTTACCGGAAAATTCAAAAAATCGACATCCATATGCATACATTCCGTTTAGTGCAGGGCCACGCAATTGCATTGGTAATAATTTAAAAATATTGATAATTAGTTCATTTTAGTAAATGCAATAATAAAATAAATAATCATTTTAGGTCAAAAATTTGGTAAACTTGAATTAAAACTCTTAATAGTGCAAATCTTAAATAATTTTTATCTAGAACCTGTGACACAATTGAAAGACCTAAAATTTCAATTGCATATTACGTTATCAACAAAAACGCCACTCTATATAAAATTCAAGAAGATAGAAACAAACTGAAGATCTTTTACTTTGTATATTATATGTATTGTAAATTGTATTAATAGCGTTAAAGTTGCCGATTGTTGAATGTGACTAGAAACATAATAGATTTTTTATTATAAATACATACTTCTATTTATAACAAATTTAAGAATATAAAACTGTAATGATGTAATATATAGGGTGGAGAAAAGGGAAAGATGAAGATTTTTTCAAAGAATAGATAAAAATTTTTGTAAATCAATAAAATGAAAAATGACAAAAAAATATATATACAAATCAATTATTTTTTACACACCATTTTTCACACTATGTCCACTTTACAGTTCAAATAAATTAGAAAAGAAAATTAAAAAAATAACAATTTTCTACAATTTGTAGCTTATAAAACTGAACGATCGTTTATCAAAGCTAGGAAACGAGAGTTAATTATTGTGCGGTAAGCGCATGTCGCCTCCTCTGTTTCTAATACGCATTGATCCTTCCTTGCATAACGTTCAAATTTTGGAAGGGATTGAGATGATAATTTACGCGTCTCTCTCTTATCATCTGACGTACGTAGAGCTACGATGTGTGATATTACGGCTAATCGATTTATGCTCTTGCTGAAACGGATTATCACGCTGCTGGCGTGTGTGACGCTCGATTACGTTATATACTTGCTGGTTGGATGGTGGACGTTAATGCAGCTTGATTAGGTGAGATTTCTTTATTAGGATAATGTCTTGATTTATGCTTAGTTTGCAGTTCTCGCACGTTATTCTTAACGATACATGTATTATATATTCTAGAGTTTTGAGAAGATTCAAACTAATATCGTATCCATGTAAAATTAAAAATAATTTTTCTTTTTTTTAATCTTTACTTATACATAACTAATTCTTAATTGCTTTTTAAACAAAAGACTCTATTATCTCGAAGTAAATATATAACATGAGCTTTAATTCAATTTTCCAAGCCATTAGCATCAGAATGAGTAAAGAGCCATCTAGTAACGTAATGGATAAAAAGGCTACGTTAAACGAGGCAAGAGAGAATCGATCAAGCAAGTCAAGAATATAAAATAAAAAAAAAAATGTTCAATCACTATATGTCGAGAGTCACTGTCAAGGCGCATGTCTCTCATCTTTAAAAATACACCAAGAGCCATATACTATGTCGGACGCAAGTCACAGGAGAGCAAAAAATAACGTCACACACTTATACTTACGTACGTACGTACGTGTAGACATACTTTATTTCCTAACACAACTATACTGCAACTTGTTATATTTCTTCGTCTCGAATAAAATTTAATTGTCGCCCTTATAGTTTTACGAGCTTTCATCCTTCGACTCGTACATAAAACCAGTTAAATACAGCACAGAGAAGGGCAGAAAGAGATGTTTACTCTTCAAAAATTACTCGAACGTCTTGGTGCTTGGTGTCCAAAGATAGAAAAAACAAGAGAAAGAGAGAAATACCGGCGCCGTCAGTTATTTGAGATATATTTAAACGCGTGAGTCTTTATCCAGTACTCGAGGGGGTTAGTGTAAGTAAGCGCTTGCGTTCCTTTAAGCCTTGGTATTCGATGAGCTTGCGGCATTAGCAGCGTATATAGAAAGGGGTTCATTCAAAGTTTTCTACTTTTGGACGTGGAAGAATTGAGCTTACTTTTGGATGTTGAGTCTTGATGGTGACTGGAGGAGCGTCAATACCTTTGGTTATATCGGTTTGTTTTTAACGAGTTGCTGTGTGGCCAAAAAAGCATTGAAAGCTGACTTTGGAAGCCAGAATCCATTAACGGTTTCAACCTCTTTTTTTTTTTTTTAATCTTGTGTTTTACTTCAACGCCTAAGATACTCACTTTAGACATGAATGTCGGAAAGAAAAGACGGTTTATAATTTTTTAGTTTCTTTTTTTAAACGAAGGCAAAAGATATTTTCAGAAGTGCGAGAAAAATTACGTGTTATAATTTGCTGAAAGATTGTATAAGCTGTACCTTCGCAATTTTTTCCAAAAAAACAAGCAATTTCTATTTTAAAAAAATATTTAACAAAGAATCTTGTACATTTATAGTTGATAAAAATCGTTAAATGCTTACTCATCCAAAGCAATCGGTATAGTCCAATAGAATCAAATCCTTACTTTGTACTATTTAAAATCGAATAAGTCGAATGAGCATTTGAATCTGCAATTAAATCTTCCATTCAACCAAGTATCCTCGTCATTAAGAGTCAAACGAATTAGCCAAGAAGAAGCAGCAGCGTCAGCCACTCAATACAGAAAACGGAAGTGCAGTAAGTCTGATTGCTCGCTCACTCAGTATATAATCGTTTCTCAAAGCACCGCATCGACACGAACGTCCTTGGTTTTAAAATCTGGGCTACGCACGCATCTCTTCCCAAGTCTTTTTAATTTAAAATGCTGCACATCATCAGTCGTATTCGCTTCATCGCTTATACCGACTGCCTTTCTAATTTGAATTTGCCGCTGGAATCAAGTCTGCGCATCGCGCTACTCTCCACTTCGTGTTAAATCATGCACTTCGTTCGTTCTCTTTTTCTCTTTCTCTTTTTTTTACGTACATATATATAACTAATACTCGAGGCCGGTATACATATATGTACGTATGTGTGTTAGCGGAGATCTCGCTTTACGCGCAGCAAATGTTTCAATATTTACACTTCGATTAAGGTCGTATACTCGGCGCTGCAGGCTATATATATATGTGTGGCTGTTAATACTATGTTCTCAAAGTAGACTGCGAAAACGCGTTTGAGTATAGTCGACACGAAAATTGCTCGAGTTTTATTATTCGAGGAACGCGTTGTTATACTCGCGTGTCGTTTTCCAACGTCAGAAATATTATTTCGTTTTACCTTTTTTTTTTATGTTTAAAGCTTGGCAAAGGTTCTCCATTGCTGTCCTGAGTTTTTGCATGCGAATGAGGAAGGACATTTGCTTGCGTGGAGTTAAATTTTTTATAGTGCACAAAAAACAAAATTCTCTTTGATCTGGATTTGCAAATTTTATTAATAAATCCTCGAAATGACCGGGAAAGGTAAAACTCGTTGAAGAGACTGAATTATCGTTTTAGTTTTAAGGTAAAAAAAAATTTAATAATACAATATATCAACTGCACGTGTCATTCTCATTTTTTTTTCATTCTTTAAAAAAACATATCTTTTTTAAATCCTCTGGTGCATAAGAATTATTTGACGAGTCTCACAAAGGTAAAAAAAAAAAACTTGCTACTGGAATACAATAAGGGTCGTCGATCGAAGTTTCCTTCTCGACACATATATACACACGACAAAAATGTACTGCAAGAAAAAAAAAATCGAACAATGCGACGCTATATCTGCTGGTGTAACGGAGCTATATAATATACTCTTTCGAACCCTCGCAGACAAAGTATCGTGAATATGTTTCAAAGAGTCGTTTTCTTATATTCACTGTATTATGTCTCAGAAAAGAACTTTTTAAAAAACGGAAACTCAAAGAATAAATTAACATTATTAAAAATAGTTAAGAAAAAATTTTACATATTCTGTAATGTTATAATCTGAAGATACCAAAAAATTAGAAATAAGGAAAGATCACATCAGTATGACCCCGAGAACACACATGAGCTCTCGGCATCCAAGTATCTCACAAAAGAAAAAAAAGACATTGGAGAAAACGGAAGAGAAGAAGAAGAGAATAACGCGCAGATGTGAAATCCCAGCGTCGAGTGAATTATGTTCGCAATGCATGCGCGTATTTATACGCGACTTTCGCTTATACCGTGGTGGGCTTGTAAAGCGCGAATAGGCTATTTATAGACTTTGTATTTGTGTGTGTGTATATAACTTGAACGCAAGCTCTCGATGACACATACGTTTGAACTGCTGCATCAGTGGGGATACTTTTGTAATAGTCTTTTTTTTTTGGTTTTTTGCTTATTTTGGTAAAGAGAAATTTTGTAGAGTTGTATGATAAAATTGAGTAAAAGTTGAGGGGAGACTATTGTGTGATTCGGAGGGTGTATGATTGGATTGGCTTTGTTTGATGTATACGCGCAAGTGAATAAATTTTTGAATTTATTTGTTCTTTTTTTATTTTGTAGTATGTTTATTGAAATTCAATGGAGACTTCCATATAAATATTTGATCGAGTCTAATCAAATTTTCAAATTCTGCAGTCACTTGGGGGGGGGGGGGGGAAAGAGGAAGTTTGAAATTTTACCGGACATGATTCGAATGCTGAAGAAAAGTGCAAGAAGAAAAATGAAATATTTTATTCTCACAATATTTTTTTATAGCTAACATAGACACACACATATATACAAGTTGGCGAGAATCACACAAACTTGTAAGAAAAATACGCTACTGCGTACTATCTTTCTCTTTCTTATGTGTCTTCTGTCAGTTATAAATATAAATATAGGCACACATACACACATGTGCGTATAAATTTATAACCAGCGTGTCGTGTGTATAAAAGCAAACCTTCGCTTCTTTTTTTTTCTTTTTGGCGCAGAAACGAGAGAGAGAGCTAAAAGTAAAAGTCGTTTGACGCAAAACCAGTAAACGTTATACAGCTTTTGCTTTTGGAAAATCATTCTTTCTCTCTTTCTTTTTCTTTTTCTCTCATTCTCTTAACGATTACCCTGTCACATGCATTTACACCTTTAAACTACTCGCGGACACATTTCACGTTTCTCATTTAAATTAGAAAAGTCAAGTTTGTTTTTATTATCATCTATTTTGCCAGAGGCTATTTTCAGCAAACCTGTCAAGTTCTCGAGTTTCATGATAATAGAATTTTTAATTTTTTATTTTTTAATAAAACCTCAGATAATGTAAATTTTAAAAGGTACAAAGAACTTTGAATATCCTTTTTTTTCCCTCATACAGCTGCGGGCATATACAAGTCAACAGCATATACAAAACACATACCTACATTATAAACGAAACTCATCGTCGAGAATTTCATATAAAAATAAAAAAAAAAACGACGCGTGACGTAAACAGAAGAGAGTTGGAAGTGTACATTACGCGAGATTTATTAAAGTAACTATAAGAGAGGTATAATAAAGCTCACCGGGTAGAAGAGACGCTGCTCATCACGTTTATACATCTGCTGGGAAATGAAATTAAACAAGTAGAGTAGCTCTCGCGTCATCCAGGCCAGTGAGCGTTTATTGTACATAGGTATACAGTATATAGAGGGACAGTAAAAGCAGTAACAGACGAGGTGAAAGGCTAGGTGTGCGCAGAGTAGTATATAACAGTGGTTCTCCCTCATCTAATTTTCAAAACTTGCAGCGTGTGTGCGAGAGACTTTTTTTTTTTTATAGAGCCTAGCTTAACTATTTTTGTCTCTATTTTTTTTTACCTCATCGCGGGGTGTCTGTGCAGCTTGCGAGTGGGTTAAAGTCAGCCGTGTAATCTGCCTCTCTCTTCTAAAAATTTTTTACGGGAGAGAGAGAAAAAAACTAGAAAATCAAGAACGTAGACCACAAGTGGAGAAGTAATGAGAAGCTTTGGGGGTATGGTATGTGAGTTCTTGGCTGAAATAGTTCTAAAGGGCTCTCTTCTCATTTTAAATCTCTCAGACGTTTATTTGCTGAAATTATTTCAAAGCTTTATAACGTTAAATTTTCTTTTTTAGAATTCATTAATAATAATAATTTTTGCAATTATAAAAAGGTAACAAACAAACACAATGTAATTGCAAACATTGTGTTACTTAAAGTATCAATTAGCCAAAACTTCCTGGTAGCGTCGCTTTGTAATTTATATAATTCACGCAATCTCGAAACACAGAGAAAAAAAAATTTAAGAAAAGAGATTGCACGACAAAAAATTTCAAGAAGACAAAGAATAAAGAGAGAAAGCTACGAGAAAAGCTAAAGTAACAATAGCCTAAAACACCCACGCGCAATCTCTCAATATATACAAAATCGTTAAGTATATGCAAGAGAGAGAGAGGCATATAAGCGTTGTATGTCGAAAGCATACACATAGCCTCCTTATATTCACCGAGCTTGGTAAAGTAAGTAACAGAGCTCTTAATCCATCCGATGGTTCCTTTCTCGCCTGCGTATATACACACACATATATGTGTTATATTGTATAAGGCTATGTTGTAGCAGCAGCATCAGCGCCTGTCATACCGCTACCGTTGCTACTGCGCTGACCCCGAATTGCCTCTCTCTCAGTGTAATAACCTTATATATACACTCACTGCAGCCAGACTCACACTTCTGTGTGATGGCTAATACGCAGACTCTCCGAATTACTGCTGAACGGACTTTCGCTCCGTTATTTGGTTATATACATATACTACTATGTGCGTTGGCGTAAATGCGATTATCTTGTTTCTTTATAATTTGTGTTTGTATACGTGTGTAGGTAGCTGTTGAGATGCTGTGATTATTATTATTTTTTCTTTGAAGTTGAGGATTTTATTTCCAGAGTTTTGTAAAACTTGCAATCCTTTTGTTCTCAATTTATAAACACATAGAGGAACAATTGTAGAAAAGAAGGTAAGTTTAGAAAATCATAAGCTTTAGTTTTGCTATTACTACTGATGTTTAAACTTACGTAAGTACGTATATGCCCGATAAATTAACTGCTGCGTTTACAGTCCACATTTCCGATAAAAGCTACATACATACGCTTCGATATCGCACTAATGATTAATCGTATCACATTACGTTCCAAGCGAATATATATGGTGTATAGGTTTATACTATATATTTTTAAAAGTCCGTGGATTTGCTATTAACTTTTTGAAAAACATATAGGTACTAGTATAGTAACAGCGACAGGATATGACGAGGCAGAGCAAGAAAATCAAAGGCCAATAGCATTTTAATGTGTAACTATATGTACTATATACTTGACTTCCATAAATCCTCATATATAACATCCCAACTTCAAAAGATGACGTAATTTATATCCTATTTACCGATCTCACACTTTATTACATACACACAAAACCGATCGCAGCTTTCAAATCAGATTAGCGTCTCTTTTATTCCTCTCATTCGCGTTTCGACAGCATCAAACAGCACACACGTTTATACATATGCGCAGTTAGTCGGTCAACGATTTTACTCCTAACGAGCCCGTGTGGACCTGACCTAGAAAAAAATAAAAGGAGGACCGATACAGCAATAGCAGCAGCAGCAGCTTACTTGACGCTGCAACTAGAATTTTATCCACTTATACGGGAAAAAATCGAAGAATCGGGTTAATTAACCGTAAGAGTCAATTCTTAGTGGTGAAGAAGCTATGGAAAAAAGGAGAAAAAAGGTGTTGCTTAAATTTTCTTCTAATTAAGGATATCGATAATATATGAGATGTTCATGATTTGGATGGTAACGATAAATTTTGATAAGAGGTAAATTGTATAAAAATAACGTAAATGATTGAAAAAAAAAACTACGGTCGAACGAAGCAATTGAGACACTATTTTAAACGACTCTGATAACAAAGTATTTTTTTTCTCCTAGACCAATCGAATAGTACGCATTTATTCGTCCCTTCTGTAGACCCTTTTTTTTCTACAACATTTGATCCAGTTGAAAATAACAATATATCGGATTAGAAAATGAAATTGAATCCAGGATCATCCAAGATGCTAATCTATAAGCACAATTTTCAAAATCCATGGATTCTCAGTTGCGAATGCTAAAACTTCTCAACGTTCTTTCCTGCCTTCCAGGATTATCGTTTATATAGAACTCTCTCTCTTGGTTTGTGCAGACAGAACAGTTGTTTCGTAAATTTAATTAAAGTCACAACGCCGTGGGCGTAATACTCCCGGGCGAGATGCCAAACTATATGTACATATACACTGACACCAGTTAGCTTTTGTAAATTACCAGTGAGAAGAGACGTTGGTATAGAGTAAGATTGAGAGAAAAAAATAAAGATTCTTGATGCTTACGTTATTTTAGCTCTCGAGAAAATATAATATAAGCTTGATATTGTCGTAATAACAATAAAACTAAGCACACTTTCATTGAATTACCTAAAGAAAGCTTAAAGTAGATTGTATTATTTTATCTTTTTTTTTTTCTCTTCTTTTTATTTCTAATTTTGGATAAACAAGACTGAATTTCTTTGATTATATTTGATAGAGAACATCAGCTGCTATTTTATGTGAGAAATTCAAGGTCGAGGATTTTAAGTAAAAAGAGATAGTTTACTCGAAAGCTCAGTGGAATCGAGAGCGCAAACAAACCAGCTGTCTGTCTGTGTGTAAGTGTACTTATAACTGCAAGGAGATAACGGCAGGATAACGGAAGGAAAGAAAACCTTGCAAGATTTTGATGCAATGAAAGACCTGCCTTTATATGTATGTGGGTGTGTGTATATAGACACAGCTAAGAAAGGGAGAGGATAAATTTGTCGAGGAGAAGTTGGTGGTATAAAGAGTATAGACGGTGAGTCATCCTCGAGCTGCTATACTGCTTCGGATAGCAATGTCTGTATAGTAAGCGTATATAGGTACCTACTATCTTTGTGCCTGCAAAAGGGAGAAAAAAGGGAGGATCCCTACTTCTTTTTCCTGGTCGTCTAGACTTATATCTCTCTACTATAGCAGGGTGGCGTACAACCCCTCAGTCTTTCCCCCTCTCTACAGCTCTCTTAACGCATTCTGCGTATAACCACTTGGTATGTATACATATATTTATATATATAACCCACGCGGAAGAGAGAGAGAGAGAGTACACGAGATTCAAATCCCTTGCGAAATCTTTCTTTCTCTCCCTCTTACTCGCATACTGCTTTTCCGTTTCATCTCTGCTACTTACTCTGATTCCCTTTCTTTCTTTTTTTTATTTTTCTTCTTACCTCCGCTACTTTCATCTATCTATCCTTTACTCTTCGGAATTCTAATTAGACTTGAGCTTGAAAATACGCACAAGCACGTGCGCATACCATCTCTTCTTAAAATCTCATCCTCTCTGGATTATCACAAAACTCTACTCTCTCTCTCTCTCTTTTGATTTGTTTTTCCCTCTCTTTAATTAACGATGCTAACTGAATTTACTTAATTGAATTTCGATCGCTTACAACAATCTTATCAGATATCTATCTTTTCGATTCTCATCATCATAATCATCAGCTTTCTTCCTCCCTCCCTCCAACTTTTTCTATTTCCAGATTATTATCATCCCTAAAGCTTTTCTGCTTTTCCATTTAATAGATTTCATCACCTTAATTTTCCACCCTGTCACACACGCAAAAGGAATCCAAAACAGTTGATGCACCCAGTAATAGCACAAGTCAAGAGGTAATCAAGACAGCTTTACGTTTATACATTTAGATATACAATAACTATCAATCAGTCTTTGAAATTCCCTAGACTATACACATCTAATCTATATCAACCAAGTCTTTGCTATACCGCCCATGCGTAATTCCAGGAATCGGCTACTCTATACACGAAGGAGGAAGCAGAAGAGCCGGTGGTCTGCATTAAGCGCAATTAGAGCCCGCAAGGAAGGAGGGGGCGTGAGTCACATGGTACAACACCAGAGGACTTGAGACGTTCACTCATCCTCATCTTCCTTCTCCTCCTCCTCCTCCTTCATCTTTGAAGAGGTATATATATGAAGCTTAAGCTCGATTGGCTACGGGCATCATTTTCGTTGATATTTCTCTGTCTCTCTATATCTTAGCTTAGGGATTACTAGAGCGGAAGACGCGTATTGACGGGTATATATAAGTATACTCACAAGGTTGATATGTGTGGGTGTTGCCGTTGATTGGCTAGCTACCGTTTGGCACAGAGAAAGACCAACGAGGCCTGAGGGAAGGTAAAATAAATGTATTTGTATCCCGTCACCTCTCGATGCGCCTGATTGCAGCAGTAGCAGCAGTAGTAACACTATTGCGCCGTCGTTGCGATTGACCCGTTTTCTCTATTCTCTCTTTCTTTCTCTTTCTCTCCCATGTGGGTTACCTTTCGAGTTTGATTGTCTACTATAGTAGGTAGTAGGTACAAGAGGAATGAAAGGTAGTATAAAAGTTTTAAATAAATGATGTACCAATTCAATATTTTTTTCTCCTCTTTTTTCTGATTACTACTGGATTTTATCAAGAGTAGAGAAAATGATATAGGAGGGGGGGGGGTGTATATCTACGCAAGTATAGGATAGAACCTTTCGATTATGTACAAGCTTACGTGTACAATCAAGACCGCACCTATATATGTATGATTCTCCCCTTGAGTATATGTCTAAGGGAAACCCCCAAGCTCACGTCATCGTACCGTACCTCCCTAGCAAATAAGGGATGATGCACAAGAGAGAGAGTATAGAGAAGCCTTGTGGAATACCGCCTCCCTTAGCTAACTCCTCGTCTTTCTCTTTACTGAGAATTTCTAAGTATATAGTATGGTGTAGGGGTTGCCAGGTGAGGATTCTACTAAGAGTAGGGAGACTGAATGGAGAGCACGTAGAGCCTCGAGCATGAACTACCCTATGCTTTAGACTATACGTCGTAGTTGTCTTAAACTGGATCATGTGTGTATCTCTGGTCATCTTACTGAATAAGACAAGTTTTATGTAGGATTTTTATGTTTTGTTACTAATGATAAAATAGTATAATATAGGCTTGATTACTTGGCAAAGTTAATTTTAAAATTGGATGTACAATATAGCGAAGTTAGCGAAGCGGAAAAAAGTTTTGTAATTGTGAACCTGATTATCTTGAAGACTAAATAGAAGTTTAAATAATTTATGGATTAAAAATTGTTTCCAGGAAACAAAAGTGAGGTTCAGACAAATTGCAATATACAAAATTAAGTTCATCAAGTTTGATGAGATGATCTATTTATCGCACAGTTTTAAAGACAGATCTAATAAGTTTTATGGAAAGTTCTTTTAGCTTTGTGTATAATTATATTCTTCAAAACTTTTGATGAAAATTATTTTTTAATTGAACATTGAGCGATACTTGTACACTTGAATTAATCCAATATCGTAATAAATCTAAAGTCAGTCGATTATATACACACTTTGTAGATTGATTACCAATAAAAAAATTTTTCCAAAAAAAAAAAAGAATGAAAAAAAAAATGATCATGGTAGACGTCTTCAGCCAACGATAAAATCGACTAGACACCTATATACAGAAAGTTGTAGCGAACTACTCGTCTCTTGAGACCCAGCCAAAAGTTGGCTGACCGATACGAATCGATACAAAGACGGAAGAAGTCAAACGTAACGTGCAGGCCTAACTTATAATACACGACCAAAACTCGGGCACACACACACATACATACGCAAACATTTGCTTTCTCTTGATAGACCTCTCTTGGGTGTCCTCCGAGTCCTCACCCTTTTTTTTGCCCTACTCACACAAACACAAACCCTGTATGTCCAAGTTTTAATTAGGAAATTGGTTGGATATACGACTCTTGTTACTTTACGACGTCGTAAAGTTTAGAACTTGGGATACAACAAACGTATTGCTTGTAACTTTTTACGTTTATGACAAAGTGACTTCTTGCGTGAATCGAAGCTTTATCAAACATCACAATACAATAATCAATGCAATCACTTTGTGATGTATTTAAAAATATAGGAATACGATAAACCAGAAATAATCGAATGTACATGTTGATTATCCGCAACATTACAAAAAGTCCAATTTAAGTTAATTCCAAGTAAAATTACGCCAAAGATTGGCAAGCCTAACGGAGAAAGAAAAAAAAATCCGAGAAACGCAAGAGAAGTTCAACGAGAGTAAAGAGAATAAGGTTGCAGGAAAAAAAAGAAGTCGAGTATATAGGAACGTTTTGCCTTCTACAGCCAACGGTCTCTTGCGCTTCACGCGCGCGTGCAGCCATGCGGTTCTCGCAAGTAATAAGTATATATAGCTATACAAACGAGGGTTTCTCGGCTACCGATACTAACTGCTGGAAACGCGCAAAAGGGGGAGGGATACAAAAATGTGTATAAGGGAAGGGGGGGTTTTCAAACGGCCGCTCGTCACGCTCAAGAGCATGCTGGTATTCTCTCGTACTGCATTTTTTTTCATTCTCTTGACCCCAGTCACTTTTCTTCCCTCCCTCTTTCTTTTTCCCCCTCGCCATTTCGTTTCTACTCGCGTTTGTCTTTGAAGTTATAGAGCGGCTGGATTTCCAGCATTGCATTCTAGCAGTAAAATGTATATCGGTATAGGTATATAAGTAGCCAGTCTTGGGCAGGACTGGAAGCTATAGTTAAACTTTTCGGGGTATATAATCCGCGCACAGCAGTTCAACAAGGCTGAAAAGCTTGCGTTACAAACTTATGGTTTCGTTCGAGCGCAAGCTCCTTGGAAGAAAGAATAAACGTTTGGTTGGCGCGCCTAATTATTCCAACCTGCAGTCTACACCCTTTTTCTACAAGCTGCAGACGACGACAAGGACAGAGGCCCATTATCTTGGCGCGTAAAACGCAACGTGAAAAGCTCGTGTATGCGAGATCCCCTCCGGCGTTCGTTATTCCACACACCTAACGCTTCTACTCCAGTCTCTTTTTCATTCTTCTTTTTTTCTCTCTCGTTATCTCACTGCAGCGTGTATAAGTCTGCTTGCTTTATATTAATGCACCCGACGTTTTACGTTCAGGTCTAACCCCACCACCCTCTTTTCGGCTGCAAGCTTCTCCGCAAGTCCTTTCTCAAAAGCTCAGCTTGCAGCTATATATACACCTTTTTTTCCTTTTCTGCGTGACTTCCTTTTTTGTTACGACAACGTCGCTGTGTCTCATGGGAATTGAGCTTTCTTAGATACGGTCATCTTTTATATCTATGTAAGTATGTTTGTGTAGACGTAGGACTTTTAGAAAATTTATGAGCGCCGCGTCGATGTTAGAGCTTGCAAGCGAATACGTGCGTGTGCGAACTTACGATCGGCGTTTTTGCAAAGTTATCGGATGTATATAAACGCGATTGACGAAGAGTTAAGGTCTGAACGGCGTGTTTGTTGGGTTTTGAAATAGAAACGCGATAAATCTGGCTGAGCTTGCGAGAGCTTTTATTAGAGTACTGAATTATTAATAATTTTGCTGAGATTTCAGGTGATTTTGCGTATTTGCGGATTGTAAAGAAACGTTGATAATAATGGGTTTTTTATTTTTAGTAGTATTGAAAGAAATTTCATAATAAGAAATGGTATATGACTATGGGACTTTGTGATGACTTTTGATATACTTACGGTTCTGGGTAGCAAGGTGATTTTTTGAGATTTATTACTCACCTGAAACAAAAAAAAATCAATATTAATTTACGATTCATAAGAAACTTGAAAGCTTTCATTAATTTAAAAAAAAAATCTTATTATAACTCTTATTACTTATTATTCTTATAACTAATTACTGTTTTAATAACATAACAATCTTTTTTTTTATTATTCTTTTATTATCCTAAATACCACAAAAGCTTAATAATCACCTCAACAACAGTAAAAACAACAAAGCTTATTACATGAAAATCCTCTATACAATTACATCATCACGCTACCACGTCCACACCGGAAAAATCATATCATCAAGAAAAAGAAAAGGAAGAATAAGCACTTATTACCCCGTTAGACATACAGCACATTATGAAACACAACTCCTCTACTTTAGCAATGAGCAATTCAACGAGAGCACAGAGACACACATCATACAAAAAGCATCCCCCCCTATCCATACGCATCATGTGCACAAAATCCAGAGCACCACGCAAGGAATAAGTGAGAGAAAGAGAGAGAGCTTTGTCTCGTCGTTGTTTCTCGTTTCTCTCCCTTTAAAACATAAAGTCAGAGACTGACTCTCTCGTACACTGAGTCTTGGCAATTAGCAGCAAGGCTAGCTCGTTACCGCATAAGACGTCGTTTCAGCAACGCTTCGTCGTCGTTGAGATGTGCGCTTCTTTCTCATCTTCTTCTCGTCTTCGTCGTCGTCATTTCTCTTTAGTTGGCAGATATTTTAATAGGTAGCTTTGTGCGCGTGCCATTTTCCTTTTCTTCTTCTCGTTTGTTCGGTATCAAAGAACCTCTTTACCCTTGAATACCCCTTTTCTTTCTATCATGTTTCTTTGATATGATAAAATGACAAAAGTAATGCTTGCTTGTTTTACTGATGAAGGAATATAATCCGAATAAGATAATTAATCTGATTTTTTTTTAGTTTAAATATAACTTGGATGGATAATAAAATGCATGAATTATAAGAAGCTTGCAAAGAGCAAACAAAATTGACTTGTCAAATAATACGATTGGAAGTTGAATAAAAATGAGGAAAACTCAAGAAAAGAAATCTATCAAGAAGCCAGATAGAAATATAACTCAATGTCATGCAAGTATCCTTGGAATAAGTAGTTTTCGCAAAAACACACACATCCACACAAACCACATGAGCATCAATTTCTCTTTACCATCAACAGAAACCCTGACCCTGAATATAGTACAAATCTCGTGGGTTTTTTTTTTTTTATTTTTATTCTTACCAATGCCATCATGTCCTAAGGGGGATTTTCCCGTGAAAACTCATCGCAATACGAACAAGGAGCTCATTCGACTCGACAGCTTTTATACATACAGTTAGATTCGTCGAGAACAGGAAATGTGCTGCGCGTGTGCGTGGAAAAACAAAGTGAGTATTATAT
>JAPYZE010001601.1:0-21153 GCA_030522805.1 Leptomastidea abnormis | reverse complement strand
CTCTCTCTCTCTCTCTCTCTCTCTCTCTCTCTCTCTCTCTCTCTCTCTCTCTCTCTCTCTCTCTCTCTCTCTCTCTCTCTCTCTCTCTCTCTCTGGTTTACGAGCTCTGTGTTTTGCCGCAGAAAAATTGGAGTCAAGCAACAGCATTCTCGCTTAGGCTGTCGTGGAAAAGAAATCCCGGCGGCACAACGCGATCGTCTAATGTATGTGTGTAATTACACGCCTCGTTATCGCGTGGAATATACGGCATTTGTTATTTCTTCAAACTGCCTGCCTGGCTACCTTCTTTCTTTCTCTCCTCTTCTTTTTTTTTCTTTATTCGCTCTCTTTTTTTCTCCTGGCGCGATAAGTAGCTGCGAAACTCTTTAAATAGATGTCCTTCTTATCATAAAGACAGAAACCTCCTTAGGTGTTTAATATACGCTACTCGAACATTTTTATTGGAATAAATTAGCCTGTAAATAACGCGAAATAATATACTAAATTAACTTCAGGGTAATTTTTTTTTTTGGCACCTTCTCATTTTTTCTCCACAATTATATATATACACATGCAGACACTATCAGCTATATTTTTCATTTTAAGCAACTGCACTACTTTTTTCACTTGTCAACTTGTCTTTTATTTAAATTCAAGTCTATAGTTATATATAACAACAGATTACAATACAACAAACATTAGTATTAAATAATTTTGATTTATAAGATAAAAAAATCTTAAAATTAAATATTTATTTTATTAATTAAATTTTTTCTGTATAAAAGATAAACTGACGAGATAATTACCTCTTATTGAACTTTCTGCCTCTCACAATATCACAACATAAGACCTGATCCTTACGATTGAAAAGAGGAAGCTGATTAAAAAGGCGTAAATTGATGACAAAATATTAAGGGCTTAGATGTAGCAGGTATATTGGCGGTGGTAGACTTGCGGTGAGTACATAAGAGAGTCTCTTTGCTCAACTCATCGACTCTGCTGGTGATCCCTAGCCAAATCACCGGCACAGCATATACCAAGCAGTATTATGCGGTCCTTGGACTTGCAGCAGCAGCAGCAGCAACAGCCGCATCATATCAGCAATAGCAGCAGCAACAGCAGGCAAAGAGGTAACCGGTGGAGGCCTATATAAGCTCCAAAAGAAAAAAGCGATTATCCACTCGTACCAGCAGCGAAGATAAAGTTTTAATCAAATATTTGCTTTGAACTCGTGAACGGCTGGCTAAAATCTTGAGTTTTCATCGCGCTTAATATCCCCTTCCCCTCTCTGTTCCCCCCCCCCCTCCTCAGTTCTGGAAGAGCAAAAGGGATGCCGGGACTTGGAGTTCGAAGATGGGGCAGAAGAAGTATATAAGAGGAGGAGGAGGAGGAGGAGGAGGAGGTCAGAGGGAAAAAGCAAAACGTAAGGTCGTAATATCGCAGACACGAGCGATGCTTATTGGTAAGGGGTTAAAAGGGGGAAGAGGAGGTCCTGGGAAAATAAGAAGCGAGAGGAGAGTAAGAGAAAGAAAGTGGAAATGCAGAGTAGTAGGACCGGCTGGTTGTTGCGTTATATGCCATACCTTTTCCTCTCCTTCACCCCTCCCCCTTCTTCCCTTCCCTGTACCTCGCGTAGCCGGGGGGGAGAGAATGCAGGTCGAAGTAGTCGGTAATGCCGAAAGTTTTAACGAGTTTGAGTGATCGCGGTCGATGTGCACAGGCCGCCGCCGCCACCGCAACAACAATAATAATACTAATAACAATGGCTGAGAGAGCGGGGGGAGGCTTGCGCTACTATACGGCTATAGCCGATATGCCAGAGAGCAGCAGCAGTAGCCTTGACGTTAAATTATAGCGAGCAAACGACTCGTCGCTCTCTTTCTCTTCCTTATCCACCCACCCACCCCCCTCCTTTCTTCCTTTAGCTGCTTGGATTTATTTTGCGTCGCTAACGACCGCCACCACCACTACTATCACTACCACTGCCGCCGTCGAAGACCTTTGACTTGGCAACTTTTGAGGCGAGAGAGAGAGAGAGAGAGAGAGAGAGAGAGAGAGAGCCAGCAGCGCACTGCCTCAGCGGAGTTTTGGTGAGTTTGTAAGTCGCGCGATGTATCCGTATATTAAAATGTGCACGAGGGAACGCGAGTGAGTCGGCCTCGACGGCCGAGGAGGCAAAGAAAAGATATATATACCTATATTATTTCTATCTTTCACGTGAAAGATCACGTGAGAGTGATCGCTGCAAGTAGGTGCACACTCACACACGCAGCGCGCATCGAATAAATCAAGATTTTTATCGAAAATTTCAAGTCGATCCACCAGCACCACCACTAGCAGCAACTCTGCTTGCAAATGGCCTTGCTTCCTCTTGAATCACCAGCACTAGCAGCGAGGTATAGCGCAGCCAAACCTTACGCGCGCCTGATTGCCTCCGTAAACGAGCAAGAACACCATTCTCAAACGCAACTTTCATGGCTTTAGCCAACTTTTGCCACTTTTGATAATCAATCATCTTCCCCCCTCCCTCCGCCGCCCTTTTTTACCCTCCTCTTTTACTTTTCTACCCCCTCAACAATCGATTAACCTTTTATCTTGTTCCGACATTTTGTAGCTTTAAACAAATTTTTCTTATTCGCTCTTTCTCTCTCTCTCTCTCTCTCTATCTCTCTCTCTCTCTCTTTGCTTGCACAAACATCGAGTCTATTGACTAACGGCACGCACCAGACAAGAATTTCAATTCATTAATCAAGACTTTATTATTATATTCGCAAATATATACAGATCTCTCAAATTACCGTTTACCGTAAATACTGTTGTTTTTTTTTGTTGAAACATCTATTTTTTCTGTAAATAAATTTTGATTTAATAATAAATTATTATTATTGATCGAATACTTTTTCCATTTTCCAGAATATGAGAAAAAAAAAGACGTAAAGTGTGTTGAAACTGTTGATATTAAATCGATCCATCCCAATCTCAATAAAAAAAACAGATCTGGCGTGTAAGCAGAGCAGCAGCTTAATACACGTGCAAGTTAATATTGAGTAAAAATATATAAGCCGGGAGGGGGGGAAGGTGGCGAGAAACAATCGGGCCGATACATCATCGGAAAAACGGTGCGGCCATAGGTATTATGTATATACCTATAGGTGTATACCTATAGTACTCTGCAAGCAAAGATTTGCTCGTTCGTTTGAGCTCGTCGAGCGCATGGTGGTATATATATATAGAGGAATAGGTACATACACATATACCCATATAAGGCTGCCGCCAAAGCTGCAATTACCAGCGCAGAATCAAATGAAATAAAATTGCATTATCTGGCATGCCAAGCTGCGATCAATCACGCACCCTTTTGCTCGAAGAGAAAGAGAGACCCCTTGGCTTCATTGTCGAAGCTTTTCTATATATCCCGAGTTCTCGCGTATTCTCCTACTACTACTACTACTCGCTTTCTCTCTCTCTCTCTCTCTCTCTTTTTGTGTAAATGGCCGAACTTGCTGTTTGCGTATATATGTACGTATATATGTATACCTATATATATGAAACAGGGTTACAGACTCGGGCTCGATGAAAAATTATTCTCCAGATAAAAGCAAATCCCTCTTCCTCACCTTCTTTTTACTCCTCCTCGCATTTTCGCCCTTTTTTATCATTTACTGATGTTTTCAATGCATTTTACCTATTGTTTTTTCTCCTATTCTCTTTTTCTCTTTTTCTTATATGGTATCAAATCATGACATGCGTATGTTTTATTAAAATACGAAACTATTTGGAAATTTCAATCAATTAATTTCGCGATAGCCACAATTACCGAGTGGTATATAATTTTTTATTTACGAAATTAAGTAATTTAGTGCACCGCACGAGCTTGTGTTTCTCTCTTTCTATCTACTGCTGCTACTGTTGGTGGTGGCGGTGCTGCTGATGCTGATGTAATGCTGTTTACCTTCTGGCCGAACTTGTTCGTTACGGTAATGCGGGTGCATCCTATACCAGGAGGATGTAGTAGGGAGGGATGGTTCCCTCGAGGAGAATGACTACGTGTGCCAACGCAGTCTAGCCTATATATTTATATATACACCTATATATACGAGTAAAAGAGAACGCGAGTTAACTATCGCATAGCTTTCGCTTTCCCATTACGCTCATAATTTTACCTATGTTTAATTTAACCGCGCGTTAAAAATTAACTAATGTTGCTAACAATCGGATTAATTTATTTTTCATTAAACACACCACAATATTGTCCAATTTGTATTAATTAATAAAATTAAATTAATAAAAATTTAATCAATATTTAAAAAATTTTTTAAAAGTTAAAATCTTATAAAAATTGAAAGTAAATTGTAAAGAATTCAAGAAACGTCAAATATTGATTGAAATATCTATAAGTAACATAAGGGTGCAGTAAGGAAGGAGGGGTTGAGAGTAGTTGGGGCAAGTAAAGGAAAAAAAGAAAGATGGTAGAGTAAGAGAGACGAGAAGGAGGTGTGTAGTTGTGGAGTGAGTATATGGAGAGAAAGAGAGAGAGAGAGAGAGAGAGAGAGAGAGAGAGAGAGTTGGTCGCGACAAAGACTTATGGCATTGTTCCATCATCCGTTCTCTCTCTCTCTCTTTTCTTTCTCTCTCAAGCAACAGTCGATACAAAGATAGATAGAGAGAGTAAGAGAGGAGCGAAAGCCCCTTTGTACGATGCGTCGCACACTTGTGCACTCTTCTCACTCACTCTCTCTCTCTATCTCTCTCTGTTTTTTTGCCTTTTTTCTCTTTATCTTTTTCTCTCAACACATACACACACAGGCAAACATATACTCCCGTTTCTTGCTTTTCGTTTCGTCGCCTCGGTCTATCGCCAAAGCCGCGCGCGTTTGCTGTGTCTCATCTGTGCTGCTTCTCTGCTATATACTGGGGGGAGAATGGTTGCACTGCCTCTTTTCATCATCGGCTCATAGGCGACGCGATGCGCCCATTAGTGGCGGGATAAAAGCTATTGGAAGCTCACTCTCTCACTCTCTCTTACTTGCTCGCGCGCTTGGATCTTTTGATGGATGCCGAGTCTCTCTGAGCAAAAATCCTATTTTAGGAGTTTTTTTCCATCTCTTTGGTCTTTCATCCTCCTCCTATTCCTACAAACATCGGATCACAGCTTTTATGTACACACACATACACACACACGCGCGACAAATATCGTCGAAAATCATTATTTTCTTTTTTATATTGAGATATATATTTTTACTGTTTTTATGATTTATATTGATCAACTATTATATAAACACTGCAATATATTTAGCATACTTTTGTAATTTGTTAGCTTTACTTGCCTTTTTAACATTTCTTTTCTTTTATATTATACAAATTTCAATTGTATACAACTGTTCCGAGCCTTAAAAGTGCGTATTTTATAAATTTGTTCTCTCACAAAAGATCAACTTATAATAAACAGGTGTAACCTGCAAGCTGGGTGGAAAGTTTTTCTTTCAATCGCGAAGCAGTAGTAACAGCAGCAGTAACAGCAGTACCAGCAGTGGGCAGATGAAAGGAAACGAAGTCTGCGCTAATGGTTTTCACGTTTATACAGATTAGAACTTTTCAACGAGTAAGATAATTACAGCACACAGTTTGTTCATTTTTTCCTTCTACCCCCCCCCCCTCCTCCTCCCTCCTTCTACCATTTGGTAGAGCTTAGTTGGCCTGCCGAGTATTTAGTTTGTACTTTTTTATAATTAACACTCCGAATGGTAAACGAAGTTAACTGGACCACCACGAGGACCGACGCTGAACTGCTCTGAAGAAAAATGAAAAAGTTACTATAATAAGTATATCATGTAAAATAAATGAACGAAAGAGCTTTACTCTTAGCATTTTTTTTTTTTTCATCTCCCTGAAATTATATATTTATTTATTTATTTTATTTTTTACATAAACTTTTATCTTGATAAGATTTTAAGCAAATTAAGAAAAACTAGTTTTTAATGAATTTTAATATTCAATAATCTTTAGAATACGCGAAAAATTATAAAATTATAAGAAAAGAAATACAAAAAAATCAATTATTTTATGTGGAGTTGTAGCAATCAAAAATGTCAGACTCCTTATTTATTTATTTATTTTTTCATCAAAGAAAAATCATTCCCCTGTGCAAAGATCAATCGATTCATATATCCATACATAATTGTCATCAACACGTGCGTAAAGTATCGAGAATATAGAGGGGTAAAAGATTGAGAGAGGAGAAAAATAAAAACGTGTATGGTAAAGCCAATGTGTCATGTCTTAGCTATCGAGCTCACAAGTCTTGACATCTTATTGAGAAAAAGAAAGAGAGAGAGAGAGAAAAAGAGAGCACGTGTGTGTGGCGTAATTTGCTAAATCAGAGCAGTCCAATGCGAAAGTCAATCAAGAGCAATACTCATTGATACTCACCGAGCTTACTCGATACGCTTCACTGCGCTTCGCGGATGAATGGCAAGTGAGTATATATGGATACTTGGCAGTCGGTCTGCTCAATCATGTTTGTGTATATATACTTTTTCATTAGTTTCTCTTCCCACTTGACTATACTACTTTTTTTTCCTTCTTGTACTTTTTTACACTCTGTCTCTCATACGACAGATTATCAAAGATTATTTACTCGTGCACTCGTATTATTTTTGAGTTTTATTATTTTATCCAATATTATTAATTTATTATTCTTTTTATACGTTGAATCACGTTATTCTTTTATTCATTTTTTTTTTCATGGTGCTTTGATAAAATAAAATTCAGTTAAATGTCGTTAGATCGTTAGAGAAGCTCTTTTTGTCGATGACTAAAAAAATGTACTGAATAAACTTCTATTATAGTAATTTCATAAAAATGTCTATGCATTAAAAAATCTATAATGAAAGAAAATATAGCGGTTAATAAGTCGAATAGAGTCGAAGTAGCATAGAATGAAAAAAAATAGGCATATCAGGTGGATTGGTTGGGGAATGACTATAGAGCGTGAGAACGAGATACACCTTCTATCTTTCTGGTATTTCTTTTCTTTTGTTCGCTCATATATGGCTATGTATATCCCCGCACGGGTGCATACTATACTATATGCGTAGTAGCAGCAGCAGCAATAGCTCGCAATTTTACGGAGAGTCCCGAGAGTCTGCCGCGCACTCGGCGAATGCACTTGTCGTGCACATTTAAGCGCAGTAATGATGTATTGTTGTGAATTATCAAGCTCCAGAACTGTATTGCGGCCCGGCGAACGCTAATTGCCGAAGAATAAAGGGAACAATAAAAAGTAGTAGAAAAAGGGAGGGACTGAGAGAGAGAGAGAGAGAGAGAGAAAATATGTAAAAAGAAAAGAGTGAGCTCGAATATATAATATTTGCCCTATCGTGCATTCGTTCGTGTGCGGGCACTGTGCAGTTCGCTTGACTCTAGAAAAAAAACACTCCGGACGTATAAGTATTATAAACACATGACGATTTTGGCCAACTCTAATTCGCGTGTGTCTACTTTTCTATACGACTCTTCTACATTACCTATTCTTTTTCCTTACACTTTTTTTTCTTATGTCATTCTTCTTTACTAACCTTAGGCAGTCTTGTACAGAGAATATATAATCTATGCTTCTTACCTCATCTGAAGGAAATTTTATATAAGCATCTGTATTAGGATCTTGTAAGAAAATTTATTGCTATTAAGGCATTTTTTTCCCAAACGACTTAATTGATCGATCTCGTGTAAGCTCTGGTTAAAATATTCTTGCGATTCGACTTGCTCACTTTTCACTTGAGGCGTAAGAAAAGAAGCTGGAGTGCGCTTTCTCTAGAAGAGAAATGAAATAAAAAAAAAAAACATAAAATAAAAGGGTTGCGAATAAATGAGGAGGAGAAAGAGATAGAGGGAGGAGGGGGTGCGATCGGTCGTCCAGATCGCACCTTCTTATCTTAATTATTTTGGAAAGTTAATTAGTTTTTTCCTCTCGGGCAGTGTCTCTCTCTCTCTCTTTTTCTCCATTTTTCCATGGCCCTTTGAGCATTTATATAGCCGTACTAGATTTTATGCGCCACCCCCTTCTTTACCGTCCTTTTTCTCCATCTCGATCGCGAAACGACGCGTCGTTTTTTCGGACAGCCACGCTTTTTCTCTCTTTCTTTCTCTTTCTCGCTCCTGTATTTCTTAATTACTTCCTCGATCGGCCAGCCAGGACTAAAGAAAAAGAGACGTCGACGTCTTAATTAATAAAGTATTCATTCTGTATCTCTCGAAGCTTTATTTTTTCTCATCGGCTATTGAAGTGGTATTCTTTTATCTTGCCAGCTAGCTTTTTTTTTTGCCTCAAGGCCTATCAAAAAATAAGGCCATACAACTGATTATAGGTATACTCTACATACATCCCGTGGCGTTCAGAGCATCAGCATATATACATATCCATCACAATTGCTAGCCGTGACAGAGCGAGAGCCATCGTTTTAATAGCAATACACTTTTTTCTTTCAACCTTCAATCCGAGATGTGAACGCAGAGAGAGGGAGAGAGCTTTAATATCGTCCGCTGTGCCAGTGTGTTAGCTGCTGGGATGAGTGTAATAAAGCTGGTACGAAAAAACCGGAGAGCATGAGAGAGAGAGAAAGAAGGGGAGGGGGTAAAAAAGAGTGTGGGCGAGGAGGTTGAGAAGTAGGGGATAAAGCATGCAAAGGCCGACGCGACTGTTTTAAAGTAATGAAAAATTAATAGCTATGGATATGCGCGGGCATAATGAGAGTGGCAGTGAGTGAGGGAGAGCAGAGCAAGAGCTTGGTTGTCTCTCTCTCTTTCTCTTCGCCTTCTCGCATCAGAGGCGTCATCGTGCACGTTATACATGTACATACACGTGACAAGGATGCCCGATGATTTCTTGTTTATTTTTTTTTTTTTTTTTAGTGAGTGGTACGCGCACTGAGGGCCTTTTCGCGTGTGACAAAGGGCGTTTTTAGAATATTGATATCGAAGTCCTGAAGCGTATTCGCTCTATCTCGACGACTCACCACTCGCTTGGCTATCTTTTTTTTCCGGTCCTTCTATTTTTTTTTTTTACTCTATATATAGCATTTCAATGAAATGCACATTAGACGCTCTTCTGCTCTCTTTTCCATCTTGCCTGCGGCTTTTACATAAATTTTTTCGATTATTTTTTCTTTATTCATAATAATCATCTTGATATTTAAATAAGAGCATTTTTGATTGTTTTTAATATTTTAACGATTATAATTTTTCAAATTTTATGTTCATTTATTAATTTTTTGTTTATAATTGAAGTAAAAATAATATGATCATATATTGAATCTACTGTCATAATAAAATAATGGTAGGGATCCAAAGCAACATATGCAGTTTTAATTTTTCATTAGCTTTTAATCCTCCACTCACATCGATTATTATTTTCTTGTTGCTGCCCTGTTGCTATACCTATATGGAATCGCTGACAGAGGCGTTATAAAGCGATATCTGCGCGGTGTCAGATCGAGCGTGTAGCAAACAATATGCTATCAAATTCCCGTAACCATCAATATTCCGTGAGCTATACTTTTTTAGGGAAAATCCTCCAACACGCCACACTGCTGCGATTCAAGCATTATTCTCCCCTTTGAGCGAGAGAGAGAGAGAGAGAGAGAGAGAGAGTGAGAAAGAGAGATATGATTTGCTTCCATTCCTTCTCTTTCCAATACTTACGTTCAGCTTGGCAGGATTAATCTACCACACGCTGCTTTTTTCTTTTTCAACCTATTTTCGCCTCTTTCATTCCTTTGGTGTAGATTATATTCTTAATAAATCACATTTAAATTGTGAAAAATATTTATTGGAAATTTTCTATGGTAAACATTGATTTTCTCTTGAATTACTGAATTCAGAGAGGTGGTTTATAAAGGAGAAAAAGTCACTTTGTGGTTGCCAAGTAATGAAGCTCCAATCAAGCGCTTAATTATTCGATTAGCTCGTTGGGCTGCAAGAGTGTTTGGAAACAAATTGGCCAAAAGATTAGTTGAGTAAAGCAAATTGTCAGCGGAGAAATGTCGAGAATAGGTAAAAGAGATCCGGTGAAAAAATGCGACAATTAAAAGAAGAGTGAAGCAGAAACAGTCGTCCAAAGAGAAGATGGAAGAAAAAGAAAAGGTATATAAAAAGGGGGGCAGTGATGGGGCTGAGAGTAAGGAAACGAGCTTAAAAGCTAAGAAAAAGAGAGAGTTGGAGAAATCGGAGAGAGAGAGAGAGAGAGAGAGAGAGAGAGAGAGAGAGAGAGAGAGAGAGAAGAGTATCGTTTTCCATGAGTCTCGGGACTTAAGGAATCGAACGTAATTAGAAATAAATAGGAGGGAAGCTTTTTGTTTCGATGAGTCTCTCTTTCTCTCCCAGCGAGAGTGTCTTATTGTTTTAATTAAAAAGGAAGGAGAAAGGTGACGTCTTATAAGAAAAAGAAGAAGGGGGTAAGGAAGATAGGACCAAAGGAAATGCCAGTATAGAGAGAAAAAGAGAGTGAGAGAGAGAGAGGTGGTCCAGGAAGTCTTCTTTCTCTCTGATAGGATTGAGAGGCACTTGAAGCGTAAACTGGAAACAACAACGAAAAAGGAACGACGACGACGGGCGACGAGTCACGCCTCGATTGAGATAAAGACAACGACGGGGATGCTTTCCTACTCCTTTTGCTTATTAGTTCGAAGCTTACTTTACTTCCGCTCATTTTGCTAAATCCTTTCTCATTCTGCCAATAAAATAAATACTCATTAATTTTACGCCGAAAGAAGAAAGCTCAATTTTTTTCTTTTCTTTCTTTTTTTGTCAACTTTTAATTACGATTCATTTATTCATTTTACGATGCTAATATTGCTACTAATTTCAAAGAAACAGTCTATTGCTGTATATTCTCGTGCATTTTTGTAATTGGTCGCCAAGGTTTCTACGCTACGTATTACTTTTGGATTTTTTTATGTCTTGTTAATATAACATTATTATTTTTTGCACAACGAATGTTGTGAAGAGATGAACCATTAGAGATAGCAACATATTACTTTTCGTCTACTTTTTTTTTTTTGTTAGAATGCACGAAGTTGTATTTGTTTTGAAAAATATATATATTATGCAGTCGCGACATTCGTCTTTTCTATGTATATAATAAGAATTTAATCGAAAGCTTCCATGCTCTGAAAATAAGATGTCAGGGAATCAAGCGTCGCCAAGAAACGTTATTAGATATTTTCTCTTCAATAGGATAGAAATGCAAATAACTATACGCTTGTCAAGTAACTGTCTACTTCCATCGAATGAGAAAATTGCAAGGAATCGTGGGGCCAAGAAAGAGAGAAAGAGAGAGAGAGAGAGAAGATTAATAACAAGCAGGATAAGCAGTGAAGACAGATAGATGTATATATAGGATCAAAAATAAAGAAGACGAAGAAGAAGAACGAGAAAATGTAAAGTCAGAGGAAGAAGCCAAGTGTAGAAGTGTAAGTCGATGAAGGTATAGAAGATTGCCTGCGATTTAGTGCATATTCAGTCATCATTTAACTTCACTTTCACAAAATTTTACAAATTTTTTTTTCTTTTAACAAATCAGTTCAATTTATTTTTTACCATTTTGTTTGATTTAATAATTATAAAACTATGTAAAATTTTAATGGAAGTAATAATAAATTAGAGGTATTTATAAATTAAAATAATCTTCTGATGTTGGTTGAATTATCTTCAGTTAAATAATAATTAAAATATTTAATAATTAATATTTTTCTGAATATCGGTGATGTGTGTCCAGAGACACACAGCACATTTGAGATAAAATAATATCCAAAAGAAAATTGGCTGGCACGTAATATATAACAAAGGAAGTAGTATGTGAGTCATAATCAAGTTAAAAGATTTAAAGTAAATAAATAAGGATATTGAGAGCAATATGGAGGATTAAAGGCAAGCGAACATAATATGCTAGAAAGAGAGAGAGAAAGAGTCGGAATGTTAAACGACGACGCTCTAGCGTTAGATGAAACTCGGAGTAGCAGCTCTTATAAAATATTGATTATGGTTTTATTGTAAATATGCGGGCAAGGTAGCTTATAGCGCGGAGCGAGAGAATATAAGAGAGAGAGAGAGAGAGAGAGCTGTAGCGCGCGCGAGCGAGCGTCCCTCGGCTTTGGCTTTGTAGGAAGTTGGAAAACTCGCCGAGTGGATTAATATCTCGGAGCTCTCGTTATTCGTTGTTGATTTTGCCTGTCTCCACTGCTGCGTATGGTTGGCTCCTATACTGCTGGTACCGGTGCTGCTGCTGCCCGCCCACCCACTCTTACCCCCCCCCCCCTCGCGGCTCACCTTCGCTCTCTTCCCTCCTCGACTTCACCTTCGCGAGAAGCTCAAATGTCTCTAATGAACCGGCTTGTGTGCTTATATCTGCGGCCGTCTAACCGATCTCTCTCTCTCTCTCTCTCTTCTCTTCGCCACCACCACCTCCATCCCCCTCCTCCCGCGGTGCTCTCTTTCCTTCTCTCTCTCTCTCTCTCTCTCTCTCTCTTTCACCACTCGAACCGACGCCACAGCAGAAGCACAAGCAGCAACAGCAAATAAAGCTCAATGTAAATAAAAAAATTTTCTTTTTCCATATATGCATATAAATCCTTACAACTCCGCGAGCTTCAACTTTTATCATCGTGAATGATATACATTAATATACGGAAAATATTTTTAATGAACGTTTTAACGCCGTGAATTTACCCGTTATTTGTATCTACTTTATTCAAGTTTGCTTTTTCTCGAACGAATAAAAGTTTGATGAATTATTATTTTGAAAAATTTAATAGCAACGCCGCACGCATTTTAGATTTCTGGGCATTGCTATAATTATTTAATATGTTTACTTGATTAATTGAAAATGTGCACCTACCAAAAATAGAAAGTACAAGTTTAAAAAAAAAAGAACTTGCAAGTTATATATTTAAGAAAATGATTTTACATGATGTTTGACGTGACATTTCCTCATCATCAATATTTTAGACATATTTTTAATTAAAAATAAGCTCGTAAATATTTGGCTAGGAGCGAGAGAGAGAGACTTTGGTATGATAAAAATAATAAAAAATAAAAGTAAAAAAAAAGGTGAAAGGTGATAAATTGAAGTTCGTTACTTTATATCTCCGAGCTCGTGATTGCGTCGCATAATCAAGTGGCGAAAAAATAAAATACATAAACGTACGCTAGAGTTGAGGGAGATTGAGCAAGTATTTTCAAGTCAGAAGCAGAGAGAGAGAGAGAGAGAGAGAGAGAGAGAGAGAACGCGGAGTGAGCGAGAGAGAGAAAAGAGAGAGAGTGAGTGAGAGCGTGAGTCGAGAGAGCAACTCGGAAATTGGCGTGGAATCAGGGAAAGGACGGAAGGGCAGCATGCTAATTTATGGCACCCAGGCGCTCCATTACGAATATTTATCCGCGGCGAGTTTAATCTAAACTTCGAGAGAGAGTCTACCGAGGACTCGTCCCTGCTGCTGCTTCTCTCCTCCCACCCGTCTCCGTACCACCCTCTTGTACTCTCTCGTTCGCTTACTCTCTTTCTCTCTCTCTCTCCTTATACCGCGACCTCCAGTCGCTGCTCGCGTCTTAACGACGTATTGTCTCGAAGACTTATCAAAACAATTTATTGTACTCGGCGACGTCGTCTGCTTGTCTGTTCTTCAGGTCACCTTCTTCTCTCAAAAATCTGATCTGTTGCTTCACATATCAAGGGGGGAAAACAAAGATAAACTTTATTATTGTTTAAATTAAATTTAAACCTACATTTAAAATTATATTATTTTTTTTATTTTTATAAACTTGCAAGTTTTTATTTATATCTTATAAATTAAATTTACTTATTTGTAGATCCATGAATATTTTAAACATTAGGCAAATAAAACTGTTGCTTGCTTTATGCTTCACTTATCTTTCTTCTTTCTTTTTCTCCTTTCTGAGCTGAAATCTTGACTTGACCTTTTTTACGATACTGCCAATTACACGCACGTTTGAATCCACTGTCCTGCAAATACTCTGAGCGAATCATAAATTTACGTCGTTTTCTACAATAATTTTCTCATTTGATATTCCAAATTTTATGGCATTATTTTAAATACATTTGTAAGCTTTAAAAGCAATGTACCTATTATGAAAAATATTTTAAACAGAAATTTTTTTTATTTTTTTCTGATATCTAAAATAAAAATAATTTTTCATAATAGGATGGCTTTTTACTTAAAAACGAATCCAAATGAAGCTGTATATATTTAGTTTTAATAGTTAAAGGAGCTACGAGAAAGAGAAATTGGATAGTAGGATAGAGAAAGAGAGAAGTCGTAAGAGGGTCAATAGGAGGTCTCGGGGAAATAAACCGCTATTAATCCAGATCGGAATTGAGTGTGACTAGAGGGATGTAACCCGGGATTTGTGGTAGCTCGAGTTAAAATCTCTTCCAACTATTCTATTCTATCTAGTAATATCGGCTGTGCGCGCTTTCGGGAAAATCAATACGATTAGAAATGTTTAGCTTTGATAAGGAAGTAAACGAACAGAATTAAACGCCAAATTCGAATTTCCTTGGCAATTAGTGAGGATTAATTGAACCAAACTCCGATACGATTTCTAGTTTATTTTATATCAGTTTGGGCTTGAAATAATTTTATACTCTATAAATACGGATTTAAATCTGGCTCTTATATAATTATTCCTATTTGTACTTTAAAGGAAACAACACAATTAGAAATTTTTTGATCAAGGACTCAAGGATATTTTTAAAGATAATTTTTAATAATGATATTTAATTATTATATCAAGAAAGACTTGTGATCAATTATTTGTTTGCATTTACGAAGATATTCGATGAAAGCTGACAATTTGAAAATAAGAAGGATCAGCGGCTATATTGATAAAATTTTATTTGCAGTCAAGTAAAATAAGAAATTGGATCAGGTTACAGAGAAAGAGATACATCTTGTTACAATAATACATCTTTTAACGTCAACATATAAGTGAAAAAAGGTTTCTTTTCTTCCGATACTCCCGGGAGCTTGTGCGCTTACAGCAGTAGCAGCAGCAGCAGGATTGAAGTGGATTAATTGGTCGAACACTCGCAAGGGTTCTTTTCTCTTCCTCTTCCTCCTAGTTTACCCCTCTTGCTCACTTTCCCTCTTTCTCTCTCTTTTACTCCTATCGCAAACTGCCCTTTCCCCATTGAATTACTTCCTGATCTTCGCGGCACAGCCACGCTTGTCCCCCCCCCCTCTCTCTCTCTCTTTCTTTTTTTCTCACCCGTATCTTATGTTTCAAGTCACGTGAAAGAATAATTTTCAATCGACTCTCAGCTTTTTCTGACACAAACGTTTTTCTCCTCCTTTTCCTTCTTCTTGAACTCTCTATCTCCAACCTCATTCTCGCTCCGATATTTTCTTTTTTGCTTTAATTAAGTAAAAATTAAATAGGAAAATAAAGAGAGAAGGAAAAATAAATATAGAGAAACGCGTTACAGTAGCTAGCAATTGTATCATTAAGAAATGTTAAACACTCCGCAGTGTTGGTTATTCATTGGACTCTCTTTGAGTTTGTTCACTTTGTTCATTCTCTCTCTCTCTCTCTTTTTTCTTTTTGCTTTTTCTCTCTCTCTCTCCATCTTTATTCCTGCTGATTCTTAAAAACTTCTTTCATTACTCGCAGATTGAACGCTACAGATATTTCATTTCAATCTTACGCAACTTAACTGGTTTGTCAAGCAATGGCTCGACATGAACTCTACCGGACTTTCTTTCTTTTCCCACACTTTTTTTCCTTTCCCGCACCTCCTACCCTCGTCGTTCTCGTTTTTTCCCTTCCCTCGTCCCTCCCTCCCTTCCTTGCAGCTTCAGTTTTGTCGTTTTTTTGCTTTTCTTTAGCTCGGCTTTTTCTACATTTTCCTCGTCTGTCCCTCCCAATAGAATCCCACCTTCACGATATTTCTTAATTAAATATAGCCCGAAGTTAAAAATGAAATTAAACAGAAGCCGCGCTGCTTTTTCCTTTCTACTGTCGACAATAGCTGACTGGTTGGTTATTCGCTCTGCGCAAAGCAGCATAGTGGCCCTGTGTATAGACACATACACACGTATATAAATATATACCAACATAGGTACACATAGAGAAAGAGAGAGAGTGAGCGAGCAACCTTCATCCGTCGGCGTACATATTTCACGTCGTAATAATTAAACCGTCGGCTCGCAAGCGACTATGAGTTTCATTCTGTATTCTCGCGTCGGGGAGTAGCAACTTCTCGCTGCTGCCCCGTTGAAAGACGCCGCCACCGCCACTGCTACTCACCTACAACTACACTACTTCTCAACCTGTGCC
The DNA here is from genome assembly GCA_030522805.1 of Leptomastidea abnormis. Lineage (NCBI taxonomy): Eukaryota > Metazoa > Arthropoda > Insecta > Hymenoptera > Encyrtidae > Leptomastidea > Leptomastidea abnormis. The sequence continues at coordinate 4,827 of JAPYZE010001601.1, read as the reverse complement.
GTTGCGCGATCATCGTACCCCCCCCCCCGCGCACAACTCAGAGCAAGCAAATTTATTAATAAGCCTCTTTTATCAACTTTTTTCTACCTTTCATTACCTTTTTCCCTATCTTTTACCTTTTTTTCTTTCTCCTACCCACCCCCCTCCTTTTCCTCTACCACCCCTCTCTTCTCTTCTCTTCTAGTTTTTATCCTTTTTTTTAATATCACTAGGAATCATACTCGCAAATAATAATCTTGTCTAATTTTATTTGTTTCTATACCAAAAAACGAAAGACTTATATTAAAATAAGTTAAATTTTTTTTTATTTTTAATTTATCCCAATTGTTAATGTAAGTTGTTACTATTTAATTATAATTATTACGATTATCAAAGTTAATGTTCAAATTAATTAATGAAGTGTTAGTGTTCGTAATTTTAAATCTAAAATTTGAGGTCAATAATCTTTTTGGGTCTAGGTATATGCTCTGCAGCAGAGGAAAAGAGTGACATAATGAAAAAGGCGAGAATCGAAGCGGGAAGTCGAGGTGGAAATCGGTCTTTGATGCGCCGCGATTAATTTCGCGCTACGAATCAAAGGAGGATGAGAGAGAGAGAGAAAAGAGAGGATGAGGGTAGAAAGTGGGGCTTGGCTGGATATAGACAGGCTGGCTGGCTGGTTGGCTGGTTGGCTCCTCTTTTTCTCCGTCTCGGTACATAAGACTCTGCTCATCGGCGCAGCGAGTCGGCAGACTAATTCGTATTCCCCTTGATGTCTGCCTCGGAGATAACGGTTTTACGAGATAAAATATATCGGCGGTGGTGGCGCTCGTTCGCGGTTGGACACAACGCGAGGCGAAAAAAGCCAAAGAAGAAAGAGATAGAGAGGAAGAGAGCTATCCTCTTGGCTGGCTGCAGCCCTCTCTCTCTCTCTCCCTGCCTTCTTTTCACCCCCCAGGCTCCGGCAAGCAAAGTCGCGCGCGCGATGCGGATATATATATATATATATGTAGCCGGGCAAAAAGAGGCGAAGCAAGAAATTGATATAGCATACGAAAATGAATTGCCCTCTTCCTATCCCCCCCATACCCTCTTGGACTCGCGTACGTTACTCTCTCTCTCTCTCCTACTCTCTACCAACGCTTTGGCAGCCTGCACCCTCCTCTTTGCCGAAGAATATTCCACGGCAATCTGCCTGCTCGCTCGCTCCTCTCTTGCACCTTCTTTTTATGCTTTTTATGTTCATTTTCAATTTTTCCCCCTCGGTTCCTCTTGCTCCCTACCCTCCTCCTCCTCCTCTTACTTCCCTGCATCCCCGTCCTACTCTTTTCCTTATATCCAGCTCCAAAGCTGCTGAGATGTGCGAGAGAAAGAGAGTAAGCGAGCTGAAGCTCGTCTCTAGGTTTTTCCCATAAAACCTGTATTACCATACCGTCCTCTCGTCTCTTCCTCCTATCAAGCCCATCCTCTTCCCCCCTGCGACCCTTTTCCCTATGCTTTCTTTGCTCCAGCAGCTCAATCCCTATCTATTTATCCTTTTATTGTTTCTTTCCACTCTCGTCGCTATTCTCTGTCGCTCGCTCTTTTTTCCATTTCCAGGCTTATCTTGTTGAAGCGAGCTTACTCTCTCTCTCTTACTCGCACATAGACAACACAGTCTTCTTGTTACAAAAAGCGTTTTCCAGAATTTCCCAGTAGCACATTCCAGGATGGCAACGACTTAATTTTGTTTTTTCATTATTTCTCGCGATTTTTGCGAACGGCGAGCAAATTGGAGAAAATATAGAATTTGGCTATATGGGTGTGGAGAAATGAAGGAATGAGAAAGAAGGAAGGAGTGTGTTCAATTGATATTTTAATGGGCCGTGTGAAAAAGTGTCCTTGCAATCGTTCCCATCGCCAACCTGCCAAAGACAAAAGAATTAATGGAAGCCGCAAAGAAAGTGAGGGAGTGGTAAGCCCGCTTTTCTTTCACCTTCCCATCGGTTTTCACCCTCCCAACTCAACTCAGCTTTCCTTCTTTTGCTTCTTCTTCTTCTTCTTCTTACACCCCCTTCTCATTGCTAGTACTGGTGATGGCTGGTCTTCGGTGGTGGCAGTGACGACGCCTAGCCATCAATACCAAACCCTGCAGATATTGCAGCAGCAGCAGCGTACGGGCACGTCAAACGCCATCGGTTATAATTTATTTAAATTAGCCTCGGTATTATTCATTAAAAAGTTACGGCCGCGGCTTTAGCCTCTCTACCCGCACCCACACTCTTTTTTTATTACTTATTTTTTCCTTCCCTCCTTCTTTCTTTTTCTCTCTCTCTTTTTTTTATTCTTTTAAGGAGAAACCTGTTTAACGCTTCAACACTTCACTGAGATTTGAGCTTTCCGATAACTTTTACTTCCTCCTCTTGCTTTTAAAGAGTTGATTGTTATTTTTGCGTTTGTCCTTTCTTTTTTCTGCATGAATACATTTGAATTTCTATTGGATAAAATAAAAAAAAGAAGAAGCTGCTTGTGCTACTGCTGCGCGTTCTCAATTATTCATTCATGTGCTGATGAAATAATTTTAGCTAATTTATTATGAACACAAGCATGTGCGCGTATACCGTTTAAACGGCTAGTGAAATACATAAATTTTTTGTTAAATTTAAAACATTTAAATTGATGGAAATAAATTAAAGAAATTATTAAATTAAAAGAACATTACGTTGATAATAACAATTTTAATTTATTCATATTTTAATGATCTACAATACATGCTACAAACTGAAATTTAAAATTTATTTTTTAAATAAAAAAATATTGTCAGAAAATACAAAGTGTAAAAAATTATTTTAAAAACAATTATAATAATTTCATTTAAAAACAGTAATAATAATTATTCAATTTTAAATCAGTTATAGTATATCCTTATATACCGATTTTCTTATAAAAGTTTAATACATTTTTTCGAATCAGCGCTTAGAGTGTAGTAAACGGTGATTATAACGTGCATAACGACACGAAGAGTAACTGAGGAATGCAGCAACTTGTGTGAAAGTGTATGTTTGTGTGTTTGCGTTGTATTATGAAACAAGAATAAACGTTTCTAGCATAGCAGGTACCAAGAGAACTGGAAAATGCATGGAAAAGTGGTGTCGACAAAAGCAGCAGCAGCAACAGCTACAGCTACAACAACAGCAGCAGCAGTTGTAGCAAAACGTCGGGGTGGTAGGTAGGTAGGTAGGCCATCCTTAGAGCACACAAAAGTGCTGGCGTGTGTTGTCGTGTAGTTGGCGCGCAACAGAGAAAGAGAGAGAGAGAGAGAGAGAGCACTTTGTGTATACGATGATTTGCGTTTGACGCGATACATACGTCGAAAAATCTCTTCCGTTTTTTTTCTACTTCTCCTCCTCGTTGGCCTCAAGCCTTACGTGTAGCAGTCACATGCTTGCAAGCTCGGCCCGAGAGGCAAGGCTTGAATTTTAATTATTTTCTTTTTCGAGGCAGGAGTTGGCGGATGAGGAAGGAGGGAGTGAGGGGGGAGGAGGGGTATGTAGGGAGACGCGTGTGCGCGGCTGAAACGTTTCAATGCTCGGTCATTCGAGTGCTCGGCGCGTTTCCCTCATGACATCTCTGTCGCGGAGTAATGTTATTATAATTATACTCGCATACTTTTCCACGTGTGCAAATGAGGGTTGACTCGGAGAAAAAGGGAGCAAAATAGAAGCTTGGCCTTTTTCCACGTATTTTCTTTCTCGCCCCCCCCCCCTTTCCCCTACCTCCTCCCCCCAACCCATTCTTCTTTTACGCTTGATGCCTTCCACTCGACCGAGGTTTTGTACCGAAGGTGGCCACCGCCTTGGCTAAACCTGCTCAGCTTTTTAACCCTCACCCACATGCTCCTGCTGCTCACTACGTGCTTGGCTGGACAGATATTATGCCTACAATTAAATATCGAGTTGGCTGACAAATGATTCTTATTTGTCACTGCGTATTTTATTTTTCTTTTCTTAATACCCATAATTTTGCAAAGGTTACAACTTTATGATTTTAAAATAAAATATTTGGTCATCATATTGTAAAAGAAAAAAAATAATTTAAATTATTCTTACATTTGTTCATAAAATGTAAAACTCGTGCATTTTGTTTTTAATGTTTTGAACCAGTTGACGTATTTTGTATAGGGGGTCATTTTGCAAGAGGAGAGAAAAAGAATACTCGCGAGAGCAGGCAAAGGACTTAATGTAGTCAACTGGTGCGTGTTATTAGATTTGCTCTTTGGGACACCTTAATCAGAACGTACCTATGTAAATTTTTGAATGCACATCCTCGTCTCGTCCGATGTTTGTTCAAGTCAGATAAAGGCATTTTCTTCCTAGTTACGCGTTACCTTTTCTTTCTATCTTTTTCTCCCTCTACCTTTCCAATCCTGTTGCTTTTTTATACTTACCTTTTTCTCTGCTGGTAATCAGAAATTAAAGAATTTGCAATTCTGAATTTCAGGCTAATACATGGATCGTCTCCAACCGCTGGTCCACTTCCCCATACGTTTGCAGGTAAGGCTATACACAAATTATTCTTCTACAAACCATATCTGTTATTTACATTTATATATTTTATCGGCTCTCTTTTATTATATTATCGATTAAAATTTTTTAAATTACTTATTAAAAATCAAATTTTATTTATAAAATTGAAAAAATTGGTATATTTTGAGTTGAGCTTTTTAAAGTTCTATTTCTTAATTCTTGATTGATTCTAAAAATAATAAAGAACAGATAAAAATTATGTCAAACGACGTAAGATAAAAAATAACCTGCCAACGCAAACTCGGATCATATATATATATATATATATATATATATATATATA
>JAPYZE010001600.1:0-25089 GCA_030522805.1 Leptomastidea abnormis | reverse complement strand
ATATATTTTAGTGTTAAACTATAGTCTGACCCTTCGTCAAATGAAACGAGACCGAACGTAGCGTCTGAGTAATATTTCTATGGCATCAATTTCGATTTTAGTCGTGGGATGGATTATGGAAAAGTTGAGAGCTTTGGAGAGCTTGCAAGAGCATGATTATGTAAACTGAGAAAAAGTATGGTTGTTTTGAATCTATTATTGGGAATAGAAAAAATTTTTGTACAATATGAGATGATAAATCAATTAATATACTTTGCATTACTTTTTTATTAAGTGATATTTGAAATCGAAATCTTAATAATATCCTAATAGAATGCGTTTCGATTTAACGTAAAAATTAAAATATTTCTAAATTTATAATTTGGAATCACGAATTTTAAATTAATTAATATCATAAAATTATTAATATTTACTATAAGATACGCAAAATTAATATTAAATTATGGAATATGCTTTTTTATATATTTTGAATTTTATGCCATACTTTATTACTATTGGAATTTATTGGTTTGAGAATACCACTTTATCTAATGTTGATAAATATGATATACTATTTTGTGAATGTAGTAGTTCTATATTAAATCAACTTAATTTAAGTAATCTAAATTACATAAAGTATTTTATTTTGAGTATTATTGTATCATTTTTAATAAACATTTCAAAACAAATTTTCTTATTAAAATAATACGTGAAAAAAAAATTATCTAAAAAATTTTTAAAATTAGGAATTATAAAAGAAAGAAAACATATTTAACGATAATAATAAACTTAATGAAAATATGTGTCGCAGGAAAGTGAATAAAAAGTTACTACAATTTTTTTTTTTAACTACAACTGCAATGTATTATAACTTTGTATATAAATACTATATATATTTTTATACCAAATATTTTTAAAAATATGTTTATATCACAATTGCATACAACGAGGCGAATAATGACAATTATAAAAAAGAAAAACAAATTAATGTTACAGCTTACTTAAATTGAGCTTGAAAACAAAAAATATTATTGGCAGTACAATGAATGTACGTAAATATAATATACAATATCACGATCTAAATTAATTGGCTGTATCAAATGATATTAATACTCAATCTATAAAGGGGTCGTTTTCATTTTGGCTTAAATTAATTTTATCCAAAAGTTGCTAAATTTATGATAAAAAAATTTAACTAAAACAACTTTTGGTTTTTAAAAATATACCTACAGATTATGCATAAATATTGTCATTTATAATTAATAGTTTTTTAATCCAAAAACAAAAACGACTACGCATCAAAAAAATATGATGCTAAAAAACCTTTATAGATTGAAGTTTAAGTGACTTATTGTAAACTTCACACAATTATTGCTCTTATGAATCCCTACGATAGATTTTTTCAAGAAATTTGAAAAATAGATCGTGAGGAAGACCCCGAGATATTTGTTGAATGTGAGTGTTCATGAGATTGTAGCTTTCCTCCTCATAAATCGAATACGTCAACGGTAATCCTAAATCGGTATATAACCGTTTGACTTTGGCAACTTTTTCTGGTTCGTCTACGCCATAACACTCCTGAAAATAACAATCGGTAATATTATACACAAAAAAAAAAATAAAATAAAGTCTAACATAAATTTTCAGTAATTTAACAAACCTCTAATATCCTTTTCTGTTCAGGTGAAGCACGTTGTAAAGCAACAACAACAAGCCAAGAGCACTTGCCTTCCTGAATATCAGTGCCATGTTTACCTGTCACTTCTGGATCACCAAAACAGTCAAGATAATCATCTTGTACTTGGAAAAAGTGTCCCATTTCAAGTAAAATTGTTTTTGCCTGCCTATGCATTTCTGGATCTTTAATACCAGCCTACAATCAACAATAATTATTAATTTATAAAATACTCTAATTAAATTAAAACAGCTCAGTTAACATGAAATCTTGAAAAACAATACTTACGAAATACATGGCAAGTTGAACTGGAAAAAAAAAAACAAAAAAAAAAAAAAAAAAAAAAAAAAAAAAAAAAAAAAAAAAAAAAAAAAAAAAAAAAAAAAAAAAAAAAAAAAAAAAAAAAAAAATGCCATACCGTTATTAATTTCCAAATCTTTGGTATCAAAAATCAATCTATAAAATTAAGAATTAAACGAACCTGCTGGAAAGTCTCAATAAGATCGATATAGCAGGGCTGATTCCTAAAGTGCGTACGTAAAAGTTGATAGGTTGCCTGTTCGAGTAGGATACCATCGTTAACTGCAGCAAGTCCAATACCATTTTGACGATACCAACAAGGCTGACCACGTCTCGATTCTGAATGGTCCATTATATCGTCGCATACTAGGAAGAATGCTTGAAGCTAAAAAAAATAATAAGTATTTTAACTTATTGTTTGATGTTATTTATGATATATCCTTATTAAAAATATTAAGATTTTTTTTTACCATTTCGACACACCAGCCGAGTATTCGCGATAGCCGTATGTTGTCTTCGGTTAACTGATCAAGTGGTGCGAGCTTCCTGTATGCGTAGACTAGTGATAGGCCACGATTTTTTTTACCGCTCGGTACGTTGTATTGTAATACCTGTAAAGGTGAGTTGAAAATATTTTAGTGATTATTTTCTTGGTTTTTAAGACTTTTTTTTTAATTTATGGAGAAGTTGTTGACGTTGATAATATTGATGTTAGGTGATAATGTTTGTTTTGTAAAGATTTACAAATAGATTTATCGATTATTTATATTGCTTTATCATTATCGAAAAATTATTGAGTATTAAAAGTGATCTATCTATGTATTAAAGATAAAATGAGTAATAGCTTGAAACTTTAAGTGACACAATAAGTGATAATGAAATATTACATATTAATCTTAGGTAGGATAAAATTTATGAAAAAAATATTTAGTCTGATTAGGCTTTACAATATTATAAAATATTCGTAGAAAAATTTTTTTTTGTTCTAATGGAAGCTTGAACTTAATAACGAGCAATTAATCACTTGTACGATCAATTAAGCAATTGAAAATAATTAAAAGTAACTTCATCGGCATTTTAATCGTAGAATTCTCAAGCTATTTTTTATGTTAATCATCATACCAGTAAAAGCAATCTTATCTATCTTTCAATAAAACATATAAAAATAACATAGAAACGATCTAAAAATAACTCCATCAATAAATCTCTCAATTAAAAAAACAAAAAATAAAAATTTAATTATCATAAACATACCTTAGCAAGCCATTTGGTAGCATCAGGTACATCTAAATGTCGTCCAGCATCAGTAAGATCTCGTACAACGTCAGGCCAAACAGCCATCATTTCACGACTCTCATCCCTCATAGTTACAACGCCGCTTGTTTGAGCCATCGAATACACGTTTCTAACGCCTGTCGATTGCCTGATCAACGAAAGAAAGAAAAAAAATAAAGGTCATTGATTTAAAAGAAATAACTGTAGACTGTGTAGACATTACACTATACGTATAAGTTTGTATATATACACGTTTTCAATTGGAAAGTGTCACTTGACTTGTGAAGTCACTCGCTTATGGAAAATTTAGAAAGCTATTTCAAGGCACAACCTTGTAGGATGCGCTTTTTAAGTAAGTCTTTATTTTTATGGTTTTAACGTAAATTTATAAAATTTGAATGAATTTAGAGAAAACTAAACAGGTGTAATAATTTTTTTTTTTTTAAATTAATATTTCAAAAAATTTACTTTATCTTAATTAAAAGAGAAGTAGGAGTTTAGCTTAAATTTTATAATTATGCATACCAACTATAAGCTTAATTTATTAATTCCTCAACACAATGCACGACACACGTTAGGCAATTAGTTCAAGTACGTCTAACGCATATACTTCTATAAGTAACTTACTAAGTTTCAAGAAATTAAACGGTAACTTGAAGACTACGACTATATACCTATACTATACACGAGCAACTTATAATGACAATAAGAAAGGCCAAGTCGATGTCTCTTCTTTTTTTTTTTTTTTTTTTTGTACCTCGCAATGATATCCTGCATTGTAACATTTTAACTTGGTATTGCTATCTTTTGTCATACTAACATACTAGCACACAAGCAAAGTGAATTTTTCAATAGAAATTGTGACATAAATGGTAATTTTTTTTTTTTGGTTATTTTTAAAATTTTAAAATATTCAAAATTTTTTAAATTGTCGAGTGACGCACGTTTGTAGGAAAAAAATATTTGATTGAAATTTTATCTATAAATATAGAATATAAAAAGAAGAGATTAATAATTAAAAACAAAGAGTAATGAATTTGATTAATAAAATATTCTAAACATGTTTAAAAAAAAAAAAAAATCGTGATTTATCCATTCACTTTTGTCAGTTTGACCTTGTTCATATAAGAATAGATATAATAACGTGTGATCGTTGGTGTAAAACAATAGATAGAGAAATGAAAAATGTGCACACATACACACTGCATTCTGATGACTGTCATTCATTTTACAGACAATTAAGTTTAATAACATAATGTACGACTTTTTCATTATTATTAATCTTTATTTAATTATACTAAACAACAATAAACTTTAAATAAGATATAAAGATAAAAATAAAATATTATGAAAATATTTTCGTCAATTTAAAACTTTTTTTTTCTTTACGTATAAACATAATCCATACATCTTATAATTTACGTGAAAAACAAGTCAATGTACATATACATTACTCACACTGGTTATTGAACAAACACGTGGAAAAAGAGCGATTGTTTAAGCAAGATTGCGTGAATGAATTTTGAAAACAATTTGCCTTGTTTTGCATATTTACGATTGAGGAAGTTTAGATTGAAAGCAAAGGAGAAGATAGACAATATAAGTTACGAGTAGAACAAAAAAAAAAAAAAAAAAAACGTACAGTAGTTGATGCACTTGCAAAACTGCTCGACACACACACACAATCGTTTCTTTAATTGCGAATAAATATTTGAAACACAATAGGTAGTGGCTGAGATTGATTATAATACAAAATCAAATGATAAATCAACAAATACAGTAAACAAAAAATAAATTTTATGTATAGGTACATTGTCTTATAAATTTTTATTTGATAACAAATCACGCAGAAGCATTACGTTAAAAATTAATCTTCCATCAATACGAACAATTACAATTAATAAAAAATCAAAATCAATTAGTTAAACAATGAGCAATTGAATGGGACAGTTATATTATCTCGTTTAATTTCATAAATAATTAATAGGACCTCATTTTAAAATAAACTAATTTCCATTTTAGCAAATAAAACCCGCACTCGTTTAACTTACTCATTAACACACAGCACACACACGTATACATTAACATCAAAATCAATTAAAAATCCCATATTACACATAATATACGATATATATTACAGGTATATTTATAACATAAAAAAGCTATTACGATTATTATCATTGAGAATAAAAAAAAAAGAGTCAGAAAAGTAGCCAAGCAATAAAAGCAAACTATATCAATCCAGAGCTTTCCTTTCTAAGCATGTATAAGTATATGCCTACGCACTCATTTTATAACACGTGCTCTCAACCTCAAGTGTCTCGAGTCCCCGATATATAATAATAATAATAAATATATGCACGTGTCGTACGAGAGAGTGACGTGAAGAGAGAGAGAGAGAGAGAGAGAGAGAGAGAGATACGTTTTTGTATGCGTTGGTATAATATATCAGCTGAGTGTTCGCGATGACCGGAAGGTAGAATTGATCTAACGCTTTTCTAGCAATTGAATATGTACGTGTGTGTGTGTAGGTATCTATATATAGACTAGAGTTGATTGAATGATATTATGTAATATACTTGGTGTATGTGATATGCAGGCTGATATAAAATGCGCTTTTATTTGGAGAAGATGGGTCGAGATATAGAGATAGAAGAAAAAAAAACTTTTGTGTGTGGTGTAATACTAGTTTGATATAGAGTTGAGTTTGTGGAATTTATGTGATTTGCAGTTAAAGTGATTTAACGAATTGTTTCGGAGAAACTTTGTAAGTTTTTATTGTATAAGGAATTGGATTTTAAAAATGTAACTTGGATTACATATTTGATTTTTAGGAAATTTTATATGATGTTCGTGTGATTTATTTTTCAATTGATAAATTAAGAAAGAATTATAGTTTTATTAAAAAAAAAAAAAAGATATATTGAAGATGAATTTTTAATTTGTAAGTTATTATCTTATCGGAATATTAAAGATGTGAAGAAATAAGAAAGTGAAAGCTTTGAAAGGAATATTATGTTTGCAAGAATTTTTATGGTTATACACGCGTTAATACTTAAAGTAGAAAGTTTAAGTGTACTAATGTAATGTTCAAATTATGAAAAAAAAAAACAAAGATGTATTACAATTTAATAGAAAAAAAAATAAAGAATAATAAAATAATTAATTATAATCATTCTCATAAGTATTAAACTCACACTTATTTCTATCTAAAATTAATACAATTAATTTTTTCATCCATTAAAAACATAATTCCTTTTGTAACCACCAACAAACATCAAGTTTCAAAAAAATTTTCCAATTTGAAATAAAAAAAACATCAAATCTCTTTATCAGTATATACAATCAAAACACTCAACTGCATCAAAACATCAGTGCTCGAAAAAAAAAAAAAAAACAAAACAAGCGCCAGTACATAAACATACATTATATATGTATTAAGTGTTTGCGCAGGTATATAATATTATGCTCGAGAGCACCTTCATTAATTACCTCGCACTTGTTTGGATCGCGTAAAAAAAAAAAAAAGAAGAAGCATCCGGTCATTAATCAACAAACGTTCACAAGCTATATCTACCTATATATGTATGTGAGCATCTTCCGATCAAATCATTATTCATTTTAGAATTAAATCGCAAGCTTATGGCCATACTCGACTAATTATCGAAATTTTTCTTCAGTTTAAACGATCTTGAATCTTAATAACGATCTCGTGCTATAAAAGCAGCAAAAGCTTGAATTTGTACATAACACAAATAAACAATGCTGGCGCCACATTTTGTATATGTTGATATACATTATAAGTCATGTCAAGCTCTATTTGACAACTGATAACGTTTTATTTAAGAGATGCGAAGCTTAATAAGCACTTAAGAGATCGGATGGTTAAGAACAAAGAAACATCAAAATTGGAAAATAAGACTTAAGAGTATAATGAAATTCTAACAAACACCTCAACTACGATCGATTTGAAAATATTTGTATATATTAGGTACTATCATTTCGTAAGTGCACGATTACATAGGCGTTTTATATTTATCACCTCTCTATGCAGTTTTGTTTTTTATAGATATGCATTTGCACGAAAAACCGGTTTGCGTTAAGTAAACATACGGGAAAAACTTTCGTAACACTAGTTTTGTTTATTTTTATTACCTTTATTAAATTTTAAAAGCATATTTATTTCATTTTTTTTTTTTTTTTTTTGTTTACGAAATATCTAAATTTTTTTTTTTATTTGATAGATAATTGCGAATTTTGTAATAATGTTTTGAAACAGTAGCCAAACGGTATATTTTGGTTAAACTGGAGTATAATTACAACAATAATAACAACCAACAACAATAAAAAGGTGGCATTTAATAGAGCTTATCGGTAAGTTGCTCCGAAATGTAAGATATCGGAGCAAACGTAAACAAGAGCCACGCGATTCAAAAAATATATATCAGGTAAACTCTTAAAAAACATAACAACAAAATCTCCAATATTTTATAAGGTGAGCAAAAAGAAAGAAAATGACAAAGCTACATACACACAGAACGAACTCGTACGAGAGAATCAAAAACTAAATGCATACGTGGGTTAAAGAAAGAAAGAATAAAAATAAAAAAACGAAATTGGAATGCAATTCTTTCTTTATATACGCACAAAGAAAAGTTTGTTTATCTCAAGAAAGAAAGGTAATACAAATTATGAATGGATACGAAAAATTTTTTTTTTTTATAAAATCATTTAAATCAATCAATAATAAGCTTACCGAATACGCGAAGTCGTATAATCATGCCTGGTATTATTCGTGGCATGAGAAGAAATACTCGATGAAGCTGGAGCAGTTAAACCAATGAGACTCCTACGTTCTAAAACACCAACTCTTGGCAGAAGGAGTTTAAGCATCGTTGAGGTGCAGCGTCCTGAGGACATGATGCTGCTATACTGCTTGGTATATACTTGGCGCGTCTGTTTGTTTACGATTTACCGCAGCTGTTTATCCTTTTATCTCTCAAACGCAACTCTCTTTTCTCTTTTTTTCTTTCTTTCTTTATTTCCAGCGGTAGCAATAAAGGCCTCCCTAACGCTCGTTCCACTCGGCACGTACGCACTGAACTGACGCGTTGCTCGATCCTCCTCTATATATATATTAAGTATATAACCTCTTTGCGAAGCTGCTGCTGCTGTTGCACAGCAAATGAAAGGCCGGCTTATAATTTCTTTCTCTCTTTCTGTGTATATAATTATGTTGATGAGTTTTAAAAGCAGTGACGGACCCCCTGCTTTGCAGCAATAACCGCTGGAATTTCGACTCCGAAAAGGAGTGGCCGTTGCGCTCTGTCTTTGGAGTCTCTTATAAGTATGTGAGGGAGTAAGAGAGAAAGAGAGAAAACTGGATAGGTATATTATTATTTGCCTGGAGTGCTAGCGCGCCACGATTGGAATTCCACTGTGCTGTGCTGCGCGTTGGGTTGACTATACTAACTATGAACACCGGCTTCGTATCGTATATATAAATATACATACTACTGTTGTATGCTTATAAATGATGTTTATTGGTTTATTCGCAATGCCTGGCTGCGCTATGTTGTGCGCGCTAATCTGATACTAGCGCCGGCTGCTCCGTGTTGATAAATAAACGAGCCGCTGATGCCGCTTTGCTCCGATTTTTATTATCCTTTATACGAGAATAGTCTTGTTATTTACTTTTTGTTTATGTGGCAAATTTTTTATGATTTTCTATTTAATTAAATTATTTTTAAAAAATTTTTAGAGTAATAAATTTTTTGTGTATTTATTTTTTCTTTTTTTTTTTATTAATTTTATTATAGTTTTGTTTATTTTTTAAGGGCTAAATTAATGCAAAAGAAGTTTGTCCTTTGATAATTATGTTAAATAGAAAAAGAAAACAACATGCTTTACTTAAAGATTCAATAATTTATTAGAAATTTTGAATTCTAAAACAATTTATTACGTTTTATGCGTTTTTAAATTAAAAGGTAAATAAATATAACTAAAAAATGAGATTAATATTTTAATGGTATTGTGTAAAATAATAGAAAAATTATTAGCATAAAAATTTTTATAATAATTGATTTTTTATGTGATATTCTAATTAAAATACCATGATAGAGGTTCAAAAAGCATAAAGAAATTATTACAATGATTTTAAACAATAGTATCATTAAATAATTAAATTATTTATCTTATTATTACTAAAAAACAATTGAACAATATATAATTTTACTTGGAGAATTATTTAATACGTTATATTTGAAATTTACAGGCAATGTACAACAGATTATTTTTAAGTCTAACAGAAAAATGATTTTTTCTCAAAGAATAAATTCATTATTCATTGTATAAAAAATTACTTTGCTTTTGCCTTATTTGATGGAGCAGGTAATCTGTACTTTTCCATCTCCACCATGGCATCAGCAAAAGAGTCTACGTGATAACAAAAATATTCTGGATTTTTGTAATCTGAATCTTTCTTGGAACCAGCAAATCCCACAGCTACAACAAAATTAAATTAAAAAAAATTACATTTGTAAATAAAATATTTAAGTGGGCTTTATTATACAAAAAGTACAAGTAGATTTAAAAAACTAATTTTTTGAATAAACAAATAAAAAACATCAAAATTTCTTTAAATCGATGAAAAATTGACATTAATTATTTTGAAAAGAAGTTACATCATAATATTAAGTAACAAAAATCAATTAATCAAATACTTAATATAAATAAACAAAACAAACCATATTCAGGAACATCTACAACTTTCTTGCTGACACCTTGTACATCAGGTATTGTTCTAGCTGAAGGTTGAGCAGCACTACTCTGGCTTGATCCTCCTGTGGTATAATTTCGATTTAACACAACACTGCTCCTCTAAAATATAAAAAAATTAATTTATTATATACCTTCATCAACAAATTAAACTAATTTTAATTGCAAGAATAACAAAAAAGTAGGTTAGTCATGACATTTAATCAGAAATAAAAATTAAAGTCTACATCTATGTATTCAATATAACTTTATATATTATTTATCTTAGCACCTGAGGAACAAGCCGTGCTCCAGCAACGCGAAGCATCTTCACGAAATTGACACTTTTGCCAAAAGGTCGTTTCACTATGCAAATTTCTCTGACGACGCGAGTACTGGCGAGCGCAGACAACCAGCAGACTATCCACTTTTCCATTGTAGCTTGCTACGCCGATATCCCATTGGTTGAAGATTTCAAAGCTTATTGCTCATTGGTCAAGATTACATAACTCGCACAGCTGACCGGACTGCAGAACTTGGGGTTCTTATAATAGTGCTGAGTCGGGAGGGCTCCGTTTTTCCTCTTCCCCTTAGTGGAAAGGTAAATAACAATTTTTTTACATCTCACCTTTACTGTATGGTACTACGTTCTTTTATTAGTAAACGCTTTAGTTAATATTGTGCCATATTTTTATTATTTGGAGATTTTTCAAGAGTTTTGCTTTAAAACTCAATTATTTATTTGTTGAGTTAATTGTAAACAAAAATTTTGGTTATTTGTTTGAAGTTTCTATTATTATAGGATAACAAATTTTATTTTTGTTTTTATATTCACAAATGGTGATAAAAAAATTGATTAAAACGATAAGGCTGTGTTATTGTTGTACAATACATACCCGCTTAACCTACCTAAATATTTTTTTATTGTTGACTTTCAGGTGCAATCATGGGTATCATACTAGATTGGTTGACGAGTTATGAATATTACAAGGAGCCTGAAGGTCAAGATCCTGTAGGAAAAATAATGGGATTTGTAAAATATGGCTTTATATCAGGAGGAGCGATAGCTCTCTTTGATTGCTGCTTGATATCAAAATGTACAACTTTACCACAAATTTTTAATACATCTGCGTATTGGATTGTGCCCATGACTGGAATGTGTGCAGCTTTTTCATCAGTTGCTTACATTTCATACCAGCTGAGAAAAAAGGATGATAAATTCAATTACGTGTTTGGAGGTTTGTTGAACATATTGTTGCTCTTATAAAATTTTTTTTCAAATGTGTATAAATTTAATTTTACTAAATATGCTTGAATTTTCTTAATTTTTTCAAAATTAGAGTTCATTGCCAGTACATAATAATTATTTACATTTATTATTATTCCAAAGAAATTTTGTTTAATATTAATTAAATTTATTTTATAAACTTTCTATTTTTAGCTATCGCATCAGCTTATATACTTCACTGTTGGAGCAAGGATGTTGTTCTTTCTATGGGCTTTGGTGGCTTCTTTATTTTGTATGCAATGTTAAAGAAAGATGCTGTATTTTATAACAGACCCTCAGTAGCTGAAATAGATGAATATGAACATCGTTGGACCACTCCGTGGAGAAATCTTGAATACCGAAACTATACTTCTCCTCCAAGATACTTGCAAGACAGAACAAGTCACTACACACACTTTCCAAAAATGGAAGTATAATATTGTTTAATTCCAAAATTTCAAAAAAAGCATTAATTAGTGTAAACAATCATGTTAAATAAAATGAATACAAAACATTCAAAAAGTTTTAATTTTATTTGACATATCTTAGTATCTAAAATTTATGATTTTATACAAAAATGGTAATGACAAACGTATGTATCAAAACTTTATTCCATCTTTCACGTCAGTGTTTCTCCCTTTGTCACCTAAAAAATTCATTATAATAGTTAATCAAACTAGTTGTTAAAACTACAAACAACATAGAATTAAAGAAGGTTTAGTATACTTACACAGGCTTCCAAATATTCAATTTTACGTTCAAGAGTCGTCAGCCTTTCATTAAGTACCGCTAGTCTCGACCTACAGGACATGTCTATAATCAAAAAGAACAAGAAAATCCCGTTAATAAAACAAATTTGTCAATTACCATTGATAGACACAATACTCTAACTATAAGCTTTAACCTAAACTAAAACTCACCGAACGAATTAAGAAAATCGGTGATCTTTTTGATACTGCCAGTAATGACTTCGATGTACTCTCGATTCGCCCAATCCTGCTGAATCTGCTTCTGAATTGCCTCTCGGGGTGTCGTCGACATATCGTTTAGATGTTTTTTTTCTTACTTGTCGTTAATGTAAACGCCTAAATGGATACTCGTGCAAAGTGTTGGGACTGTCAGGCACTTTGTTTTTCCTTTGTAGCAGCCGCAGCAGCTGTATGATGAAGATCGAGAGGGGGAGGGGGGATAATGCTCCGAAACTCCAAAGCAGACGCGCGAGAAACACGACGACAACAGAGCCACGCTTCGGCACCGCTGCTATAAAGCTTTTTTGATTTTCTAGAAAATACGATCAGTGTTGTAGTGCATTCTCAAATTAAATGGTACTGTAAATAAACGCTGATACGGCTGATCCACCAAAAATTACAAGGTTTAGTTTAATTTTATTCAGACTTCAATCTTTCAATACACGTTGATTTTTGGCTAAATGATATATTGTTCAAGACTTAAATATGGGTTGATGAGTCAATAAACTGAAGGATAAACTTCAATTGGTGTCAGATGCATTTATTCATATTTTGAAGTTTTAATCATTTATTTAAAAATTTTAAGATTGCGAAAACTCATTACTTATTGCATATTGTGGATGGTTGAATAATTTACCGCCAAATGCCAATAAAACTTGTTGCGATGGCCACTTGGAGGAACAATAACGCACTACTTGTGTGTTTCATAACCTCTGCATCTGTCAAAAATATGTTATCTATATCTATATAAACTATGTTTGGAAACGACTGCACTAAAAACTAAAACTCGTCTCAGGTGGGGCATCAATGAATTTTAAATAACTGCACAAAATTTTTTATTATATATGTATACTATTTATCGTCTCTTACATACTTTTACGTAATATCGTGATTTTTTTCTTTAATTTTTTTAATTACACTTTCAAACTGTACATTAACTAATATGTTTAGCTGAATTTTAAAAAATATTTTTTAATACTTACAGTAATAAATATATCCAATTAGTATAAAAAGTGATTTCAAGACGTTATTTTGAAACTGCTTATGTGTTGAACTGTATAATAATAAAGCTAATACTTATAGTTGTTACTGAGCATGTCTTTTACTACTTATTTGTTGTAATCTAACTAGGCTTTGAATATTTGTGTTTTAGATCGTGATCAAAATCATTTTGCCAAACCTGTTAAAGACACAATAAATGTTATGATTTTGGGACGATGTTACGCTCAAACAATAAGATTAGTCTCTGATGTTTCTAAACAATGCTTTAACAACAGGAGCAGAGGAGTGACATTTCTTGAAAATAATATAAAGTAAGTTTGCTATAGCATTCTTATACTTTTTACTTATTTGTGCATGGAAATATTTAGATTTATCATTAAAATTGTTAGCGTACTGCTTGCCATTAAAAACTTTTTGCAATTCTAATTTATGAGTAATAAACTAAAACAATGCTTTGTAAAATTTTTGAAATTTTAGTTATAGTTGTGTTGAAAAATATATCAGTTAACAAAATTTATCAATTTCAATTAAGTATTTTATTATTTTTGAGAATTTATTAACAAAAGTTCATTTAGTGGGAAACATACTTCTCTACCTTCAATAATTTTAAACAACAAGATGGCCTCAACATCTACAGATATGGGAAACAAACAA
Organism: Leptomastidea abnormis; assembly: GCA_030522805.1. Classification (NCBI taxonomy): domain Eukaryota; kingdom Metazoa; phylum Arthropoda; class Insecta; order Hymenoptera; family Encyrtidae; genus Leptomastidea; species Leptomastidea abnormis. The sequence goes on along the minus strand of JAPYZE010001600.1, from coordinate 11,213 downwards.
AACAAATTAGCTTTTGAAAAATCTCCTTACCTCTTGCAACATGCTACAAATCCTGTAGAATGGTTTCCGTGGGGGACAGAAGCTTTAGAAAAAGCTAAAAAAGAAGATAAATTAATTTTTTTATCTGTTGGCTATTCAACATGCCATTGGTGTCATGTAATGGAGAAGGAATCATTTGAAAATCCTGAAATTGCAGAAATTATGAATCAACACTTTGTTAATATTAAGGTGGATAGAGAAGAAAGACCTGATATTGATAGAGTGTACATGACTTTTATTCAAGTAAGATATATTTTTACAAACATTTGAAAACTTTTAATTAAAACATATTTTTTTATTTTATTATTTTTTATGGTAGTCAATTTCAGGACATGGTGGATGGCCCATGAGTGTTTTTCTTACTCCAGATTTGATGCCAATAACTGGAGGAACTTATTTTCCTCCTATTGATAAATATGGACAACCAGGTTTTAGACGAATATTACTAAGTGTGGCAACAAAGGTACCTATATAATTATTACATTTCAATTCACTTTTCTTTTAATTCATTAAATAACTTTTAATTAATTTTGATTTTTCTTAGTGGAAACATAACAAGCAAGATTTTATAACATCTGGTTCCAAAGTACTTGAAATCTTAAAACAATCTGTAGATTCAAAAGCTTCAAGTGATGAGGTATATTTACAATAAACTTATTTTATTTAATAAAATTATCATAATCTTAAAAATATTAAAAAATTTTTGATCTATGCTTTAAAGGGTAATGTTCCATTTGATTGTGTTACCACATGTGTTAAACAATTAATAAATGGATATGAGATGAAATTTGGTGGATTTTCAAGGGCTCCCAAATTTCCTCAACCTGTTAATTTTAATTTACTGTTTTTAATGTATGCAAGGAATCCGACGTCAGAAATGGGAACTCAGTGCTTAAGTATGTGCATATATACCTTAACAAAAATGGCAAATGGTGGCATTCATGATCACGTAGGACAGGTATGTTATTTGCTTGTATCTGTTACACTATTTATGCTTTTTTTTAATTTATACCTTTTAGGGTTTTGCAAGGTACTCCGTAGATGGAAAATGGCATGTGCCTCATTTTGAAAAAATGTTATATGATCAAGGGCAACTTCTTAGATCATATTCTGAAGCTTATTTAGCAACAAAAGAGCCATTTTTTGCAGAAATCACTAATGATATTGTGACTTACATTACGCGAGATTTAAGGCATCCGGTAATTTTTATAAACTATCATAATAAAATTTAATTTAAGCATAAAATTAAAGAAATAACTTTTTGTAGGAAGGAGGATTTTATAGTGCAGAAGATGCAGATTCTTTACCATCACACGAGGCTAATGAAAAAAAAGAAGGAGCTTTTTATGCTTGGGAATATGAGGATATTGATTCATTATTGAGTGAAACTGCTGTAAATGATGAAGGTCTAACTTTATCTCAATTATTCTGTCATCATTTCAGTGTAAAACCAGAAGGAAATATTGCACGCCAGCAGGTTTGTTTGAATTAAAATAAAATTTTAGACTTATATTTTTACCAAATATTTATTTATTCTTCTTTGTTTAGGATCCTCATGGAGAATTGTCTGGAAAAAATGTCTTAATAGTTTTTGGCAGCATTACCGAAACAGCTGAGCATTTTAAACTCGATCCTGATGTTGTGAAGTCTTTGTTAAAAAAGGCTTTAGATATATTATTTGAAGAACGAAAAAAAAGACCAAGACCACATTTGGATGATAAAATAGTAACAGCTTGGAATGGTACATAAGATGTTTCTTATTTAAATTAACTAACGCATAAATTTCAAATATATTTATTATATTTATTTTTTACAGGTCTTGTAATTAGCGGCTTATCGCGTGCAGCTTCAGCTCTTGACAATTCTCACTATGCGGAATATGCTGTTAAAACCGCTCAATTTATTGAGCGTCATCTTTACGATAAAAAAAATCGAGTACTTTTACGTAGTTGCTATCGTGGCAAGGATAATCAAATTTTGCAAACCAGTCAGCCGATTAACGGTTTTCAAGTAGATTACGCATTTGTTATTCGTGGTTTACTTGATTTGTACGAAGTGTGTTATGATCCTCATTGGCTGGAATTTGCTGAACAATTGCAAGATACTCAAGACAATCTGTTTTGGGATAGTAATTGTGGTGGATACTTTTCTACAAAAGATGATAATTCACTAATTTTACGATTAAAAGATGGTATGATTCTTTTTTAAAGACATTAACTGAAAGGTGTATAAATTTTATACAGAATAATGTATTAATACATAATTTTTTTTTCAGATCAAGATGGTGCTGAGCCTTCTGGAAATTCTGTGGCATGTGGAAACTTGATTAGATTAGCGTCATATTTAGATCGACCAGAATTGACTGAAAAAGCAGAGAAAATTGTAAGTTCCATGCGAGAAATGTTAATTCAATTACCAGTCGCTTGTCCAGAACTCGTTACCGCTGTCGTAAATCTAAATGACTCTGTCACTCAGGTAATAATTTCTAAAATTTTTAATTTTTGACACTTGACTACAATAAAAAAACGAAAATATTTTTATCACAAAAAAAATTTTCTTTTAACTTTTAGGTGTACATAGTGGGAGACAAGCAAGCCGATGATACCAAGAAGCTATTAAGAATTGTACACGAAAGGCTGGTACCAGGTCGTGTGTTAATGTTAGCCGATGGTGATCGCCCGGATAATATATTATACCGAAAGAACCAAGTAATTGGAAAAATGAAGCAGCAGAATGGACGTGCAACAGCTTTCGTGTGCCACCATCATATGTGTTCGCTACCGGTCACGGAACCAGACGAGCTTGTATTACAGCTTGATAAACGAAGGTTAGAGGCACTTAATTAGGGGTGATAAAATTAAATACCTTGGAATTATAACAAAAGGATGGAGCAAACATACATTTTTCGGCATATTCCTATGTTGCTCAAAAAAAAAAATAGAGCCGATGATTAGACGAGTGGAACGCCATTGCGGCTGTGAAAAATTAATCGAAATTAGGTGCAAATACTTTAGATGTTCATTGTTTTTTAAATGTTTTTTTTAAAGAATCAACTCCGAATTATGGATATGCTAAGTTTTATGTCCAATGAAATTGTATTATTTTTATTTTTTAAAAATTAGATCATTTAATTTGTCTTAGCGACGTATAACATTGTGCTGGTAACAATAAAAAAAAACATACGATTTTTAGTAAAAACGATTTAGTAAAGATGAATCACTGTGACAGCTGATTTCTTGAGGGAAAAAATGACAATTATGACATACTTTGTACATGGGTCAATAAATTTAGAATTAAAAAATAAAATCTTAAAAAACGTCTTTCATAATTATCTGTTCCATGCATACATGTCAAGCAGTCCATCAATCCTTTAAAACTTTTAACCTATTAACGTGAAATTTAACGCTTCAAAGAAATACCAAAAAATTCAATGACAAGACAATTCGCAAACCACATACACACAACATCGTTAGGAAAAAAAAAATAATATAAGTATATATACATATCGCAAGAGATTCTACCACGTGTGCGCCGATTCGCATAATAATAAAACGGTAACCGCACGTGCGCGGCCGCGCGAACCCCCTCACGCGACAAAAATAGCCGAGGCACGCGCGAACGTGCTTCTCGACGCGATAGAGCTTTCAAGCTTGCGCTCGCTTTTTCTCCTACCAACCGCAAGCTCTCACTCTCTTCTCGCCCGGAAATTCGACAAGGAATGCTGTTGCTAATGCTACGCTCGTTATATTGCTTCAAGTTCTGCTTTTTATTCTTCTGACGTTATCAAGTAACATTGTTGACTACATCGTTACATTATTTTTATTCGTTTTTTTTTCTTTTTCTTTTTTTTTTGATCGTTGTTGCATGAAGGCAATTCTTAAGTATCGTTCGATGGGATAGCTCTTTACTTCTTTTTTTTTTTTATTTTCTAAAAATGACTTATTGCGCTTTGCAAGTTATTTTTTTATACACTTATTACGAGCTTGCAAGGTTTTCTATGTTCATTTAATATTTTTTATTGATCTTTTTTTTTAACAATTATTGTTACTTGAATTTCTTTTATCAATCATACACACATAAATTATTTTTCTACATAGATTATCACAATTATATCCACAAAAACATTAAAAGGAAAAAAAATGGTTTGATCGAATCGGAGCTTAAATATCATTCTCCCTCTCATACATCAAGAAACGCTTCAATTCGAGGCGATACGTTTGCATTTTTTTCTTCTTTTCCCAGCACACATTTTCGAGAGCAGGAAATTCTTGTCAAAACTCACTCGTTATACTGAGAATCGAATAGAAAATCAAACGAACGTAAAGATCAAGAAGGTAGAAATAAACGAAAAAAAAAACAAAATTCTTTTTTTTATTTTATCCTGCTTTGCAAATTTAGCTGCAAGCTAAAGAAAAAAATGTTTGCTTATATTCGAGAATGAAAATATTATAGCAGATGGAGAAAATAATCAGAAAAGCAGCGAGAGGAAATATATATTTATATACATATATTTTAAAAGCTCGAGCTTTTCGTAAACTAAAAGTTAACTTTTATATACTACCTTTTTGGTCGCAAATGTAGAAATAGTGAGAAAGTCTGTTATATATACAGGTTTACATAATGCGTCTATCAAAAAAGGGCTTCCAGAAAGTGACTTTGCATGTAAAAGGCTTGTTACCATTGTTTTACGTAAAATTAGACAGTTCATTTTACCGTGAACTTTGTTTCTCTTACGTCAAAAGTCTAAAATTAACAAATTTTGACAAGGAATTTCAAAATTTATACAAAATATTAATCAAGATAAAATAAAATTAATAAAAGAAAAAACCGTTTAACTATTTCCATCAAAAAAAGTACCAAAAAAAGTATTTTTTTTTTCACGGTCAACTCTGCCAAAAAAAAAAATGCAAAAAAAAAAAAAAGAAAAAAAGAAAGATAGTCACAGCAAAAAGTTAATCCGCTATACGAAATACACCAGTGCATAGCCAAGTGAGCTTGAATCTGAGAGAAGAACTCCACTCCATCGCTGTCAGTCCAAGTGAAAAGACCAGCATCAGCGGCAAGATTCGCAGTAGTAGAAGTAGTAGTAGTAGTAGTAGTATAGCTATGTGCGTTGGCAGATAGAGGAGTAGGGAAATACAGTAACAACAACAACGAGAACCAAACGAAAACAAACAAACGTCCAATCTCGTCTGACGGTAAAGGAAAGCACAAAAAGAGAGAGAAAGAGAGAGTACGAATTACATACTACCGTGGCTAAAGGCAAAATTCAAGTCGAGGAAATGAGGAGAATAAAAAAGGAAAAGTTGAAAAAATGTAATGTACTAGAATATAACGTATTTTATATATAAGGGTAAAGAGAGAAGAAAAAGAGAAAAGTTGAGACGCGGCTGCGGTGGAGGATGAAGATGTAGAAAACTCGAGGACGCGCTTCTCCTATAAGAGTGGCAGTCAGGCAGGCAGGCAGGCGCGATGAGAAGCGCTCTCGAGGTCGTGACGAGAGAAATATATGTGTATGAATGTGCTATATACGTGGTCTATGTATATATATATATGCTCGCTCGCTAATCGCGAAATTCCTTTCTAAACTCCAGGGGCAGAAAATAGCCCAGGCGCCTTCCGGACGGATGCCGAGAGAGAGAGAGAGAGAGAGAGAGAGAAAACGCTCGGTATAACCGCATACATACGCCTACTCTACGTTTATATAGTTGTATTCTTCTTCTTTTTTTCTTCTTCTTTTTCAATTCTTCTTTGAAATTAATTTTTGCTTGGCGCGTTTACTTTTGCGGTCGTTATTGTGATGTTCGTATTGTGAAATAGAAAATTCCATGTGGAAATAGATTGATTTTGAAGGAAAGAGGAAAGAAAGGGGGAGGGGGAGTTAGATGTTGCTTGAAATATTCATTAAGAACGTTATGGTAAATGTTTTTGGAACTTTACTTTTTTGGTGTGTGTTATGAGTGTGTGATTGTAAATTTGCATACTTGACATAAATTATTTGGAAATTTTTTTTTTTTTGAGGAAAAAGTTTTATATTTGCATTTTCTTTGATGTTTATGTCTTCTTATTTATATTTATTGGAGATGCATTTGTATTTTATTAGAGTGTATGAAAATTTGTTTGAAAAAAAAAAAATTTTTTTTGCGAGTTTGTGTATTTCGTTATTTATAGAATGTTTGATGTTTTCAATATGTATATGTATACATGTATTGGAATGCGTCTGACTAAAGTCAGATTTATCTACTTTAGATTTGTAAATAAACACTCGACATCGCGCAGGGATTAAGTAAATATTGCAATGTTTTGATTTTAAATGAAGTCTAGTCATAACACAGTTTAAAAAGATGACGGATTAATTATAATAAAAAAAAAAATCGCATATTTTTTTAATCATAATTTAATCAATACAGTTAATTTGTAAATAAAAAAGTGCTATTTTTAACAGATTCTTTTTTAAACTTTTTATCACAGTTGAAATGATTTAAAAATTAAACTGATTTATTAAAATTCTTTATAAAAACCTTGTAATTAATTTACCTATAATAAAATTAAATATTTATTATAGGTACATCTGTTAAATAAAAAAAAATCATAATAAACAAACTGTAATACTTATTAAAATTACAGATGTCTTATCTTGGCAGAATTTTTAAAATCCTAATTTAATTTACAATTTCCAAAATTACTTAAAACATCTTATAGTAATTAAAACGATGTGTTTCAAATAGATCATGTCTTAATTAAGATATCATTTTAACCTTTATATATACACATACAAAGAAACATATATCAAAACTACTACATTACGATGCCAAAAAATACAACATTTCTTAAAGAAACTTACGAAACTTTAAATGAAGAATAATACATATTATATTCAATAAGTAAATTTATCTTTCCTATTCATAAAATTATATTCAAATATATAATCATTTTCATAAAACTTAAATTCTAACATTTCAAATATAATGTATCATCACACATATCAATCTCAACCAATCCTTATTCAATGAAATCTCATCAATCAAAACACATTTACAACAAATAATAAACATAATAAAAAAAAAATAATCTTTGACAAAAATAAATAATCTAATCTCGTTAAAACATATTAACAACATCCGTATTGCAGTATAACACACACAAAATATCACTATAATCTTAATCTCAAAATAAGTTGAGTAAATAATTTCCATCTGTTACTGCAATTACTACTACTTTGCGTCCGCGGGCATGGGCTTACTCTCCTATAGCAGTTAAGTAGATTAAGTCAGGTATATGGTAAGACACACAGCAAGGTATATAAATATATATAAGCCGTATCCCTGCGTAGTTTCTTCATTTCTCCAACTATAAATATTTTTTTAAAAAAATTATTTTTACCCACATTCTCCAATTAAAAAAATTAAAAACAAAAATATTATCAACAAAACTCCCAAAAAATTTGTATTATCTCTCAAAAGAAAACTCAACACCCTCGTACCTTACTTTAAAATTTGAAGAAAAAAAACAAAACAAATCTAATCCACAATTGTATAACACGTTAAACAACACACAATCCATTCGTAATTAGTGGTAACCATCTAAAATCTTCATCCGTCCACACATCCTCTTCCAAACCACACACACATTCTGTATACACAAACACATGTATTATACGTATAATCATTTACGCAGGTCAGCACAAACATAGACAAAGACATGTGTTATATAGTTCTTCCGGCCACGCGGTCAGTAGCTCACGCAGTATACATAGTAACAGCCAGATATAGCACTATCGTATTAGTATATAGTCGCAATTATACCACACACACACACACAAACACACACTCACAGTGCAACCATCAGCAGTATAAGACAGTTGCTCGCGGGTGGCACACATGCTACGAGCCCGAGGAGATGAAAGGAAGAAAGGAAGGAAGGAAGGGGGTGTGTATATGTTGAGAGAACGTATGGTGGGTGTAATGTGTATACATACACGGATATATAGTGGCAAGAGGGTTGGAGGGGAGGGGGCGCATGCGTTGCGCGTCCTTCCGGCGGTGAGAGCGCGCGCGTTTGCTTGCGCTATATACTGCCCCACCGCGCGCGCAAGTCGCCACTCTCCCCCCCCCCCCATCCCTCTTTTTCTCCCTCGTTTCGCGTTTCGGTATAGGCTGGACACCGTGTTGGGTCATACATAGAGCATATCTTTCCTCCTCCTCCTCCTTCACCTCCTATACACCACCCTCGCAAAGTATTCGCTCGTGAAACGGGTTGCTTTGCTGCTGCTGCTCGCGGTCGCGCTCTGTGCTCCAGTCAGTCAGTCACCGGTCGACGCTGCGCCGGGCTCCGTCGCTCGCTGCCTGCAGCCCATATACATAGTGCTCGTTTCGTCGGCTGCTGTTGCTGTATACCGCGCGCTTATACATACACATATATACATATATAGTTACATACTTACATACACCTGCTGCTCTTAACTCTACTGCTTCTATACCCTCCCCCTCTTTCGTTACTTTTAGTTAAGTCTTTATATTAGCGCCTTATGTGTATATATCCTAGGTATATCCATCCTAGATAATATAGCCATCATCAAACAAGATCACGAGAGACATAGATAAAAATCGAATCAACAGTATATATACAGTTTTTACAAACTGAGGAGGCTGAGCTTTATCCCGTGCCTAATATATAATATCTATAATCACTTTGAGAAGACTATACTCACGTATATATATAATATAAAGGTGCTGTGCGTGACCGTGTATCCAACCTACCGGTGGGTGAGAGAGAGAAAAAGAGTGAGAAAGATTGAAGCTGCGCTGCCGATATGCCGTGAGAAGAAGAGGAGGCTGTCTCTCTCTTTCTCTCTTTTCAACCAGCCTCCTCTCGGTTGCTCCCTCTCGGCCCAGTTTGTATATCCAGCAGCAGCAGCAGCCGTGCGGAGGCACAGCACACAGAGCGCGCAACAGCATAGAAGTTCAGCAGGTCGCCAGTGAGGGAGAGAGAAAGAGAAATATCAGACGGCGCAAGAGTCAGTGTATGTGTGTGTATGTGTCTGTGTATATCTATATCTATATGTATAAAGGTGTTTGTGTATGCAGCTACTCGCGGCAGGAGGGGTAGGTAGTAGAACCTGCGAGGTCTGATATGCAGGTGTTGCTGTGTTATCCTGATCTGCAGCCAGGCCGGAGGCGGCCCTATAAGGCCGATAGCCTGGCTTCAACAAGTCCCAAAACTTGAGGCTCTTTGGCAATATGGGACTCGGTGGTAAGGGCATTTAAGCTCGATACAGTATAGCAAGCAACAGCAGCGAGTTCCAAAAAACAAAAAGAAGAAAGAAGAAGAAGTTTAAAGTGTTACGTTAAGGATAGATTTAAATTAAGTTAATCGGGATGTCGCTACATTATTATCCGCACGGTTATCGCTATCGCTCGGCGACACGTACAAGTATTGTTCATCAACATCAGCAGCAGCAACAACAACAACAACAGTTGCATGGAATTTCAGGAGAACAGCAACAGCAACAGCTTGGCTCGGATAGTGATGTTAACGAGCTGAGCGATCTTGAAGATGACGATGAGGAAGCTGACGGTGGTGATGATGGCGATGAGGATGAGGATGAAGAGGATGACGAGGAAGATGAGGATGACGATGATGATGAAGAGGATGAAGAGGATGATGAGCCAGAGCTGCCGTATCCGGGTTTTGTACCAATTGCCATGCGATACCTTGATCAGACTACGCGGCCGCGCAACTGGTGTCTTGCTCTCATCACTAATCCATATCCTTTTTGTTTTATATACATACAATATATATATTTAACTTACTGGATTATTAAAGGTATGGTGAGATTATTATTTATTTGCTTATGATATGTATATTTGGATTATTTAAGGTATGATGAGATTACATTTTTTTTTTTATATTATGTGAGATGTATATATAAGGTATGTATAATTTTTTGATGGCAGATTATTTGTTATCTAGTTGATGCTGTTTCGTTATTACTTGGTTTTTTTTTTCTTTTTTTTCATTGATGATAATGATAATGATGTTGGGTGATATGAGGAAATATATAGGTTTCTTCGTTATTTTGGTGATGATGATTAGAAATGAGGGGACGAATAAGAGATGACATAATGTGAAATCGGTGATACTGATTGATTTTTGATATATTTGGTTGTCTTATTCAATGATCGTAATATTAGTGAATTTATGTGATATTTGAAAAAAAAATTTTTATGAGAATATTATTTATTCAATTTTGGAAGGGAGATGTATTATAGTATGGCACACTTTACAATGCTATATTTAAATATTGTAATTTAGCATGAAAGGTCAACAGATTTTTTTTTCTTCTCGTCTTTAGAAATTTTATTCGGTTTTCATTTTGAAATTACAAGAATTTGAATTATATTTGATTGCAGTATTGTATTACGGTCGTAAATTTAAAGTTTCGCGTGAACTAAAAAAGAAACACAAATTCTGTTAGCACTTTTATTATACTTTTACAACAAAGTCATGTCGAAATATAATAGACTACATAAAATCATATTGATGTAAAGTTGTAATTATATTAAAACGCGGAAATATGTATGCTTTTAAAATTCAACGTATACTCTATAAAATAACCTTAAAAAAGTTTTATGAAATATTAAACATACTTTTAAACATGTCTAACTATTTATTGAATAAAAAAACTATCACTTACAAAATGTTAATATTTAAGTACTTATTTTAACAAAATACTTAAAATTATTAATTAGTCAGAAAATAATTAATGAAACAAATTCATTTTCAATAATTCAACAAATAATTAAATCTTTGAAAATACTTGCTAATTAAATTTACTTAAATATAAAATAAAAATTAAAATACATGTTTAATCTACGTTAAGTTGATCAATCAAATAATTATCAACTAACGCTACTAAAAGTACTAATTAAAATGAAAGCACTATAGTCAATAAAAATACATTAACAATTACAAATTATCATCTAATCATAAAAAAAAATTCAATATCACAAAACACTTCACATAAAAAATACCTAAACATCAAGTACAAACTTGAATAAAAAAAAAAAAGAAAGAAATTTCATTTTACGCCATCTCGTACTACTCAATATGTATACGCGTAGGTAGATATATATATATATATATATATATATATATATATATATATATATATA
>JAPYZE010001599.1:0-23736 GCA_030522805.1 Leptomastidea abnormis | reverse complement strand
TATATATATATATATATATATATTTACCAACGTATTCTCTCTTATGTTGGGGCGACGATAATTAACAGGCCGCGGTGCGAGATATCCGCGTGCCTGCTATACTCTCCCATGCTCAAATACAGTATAGGATTCATATACAGCGTGGAGACGATCTGCGGGCATATATAGCGGTCAAAAGCGTCTCGCGGACTCTATATACTAAGCAAGATGAGAAAGAAAGAGAAGGGAAGAGTGTAAGTGATGGTGGTGATGGTATAGTGGTGGTATATACCAGCTGATATTATGTCGAGATTCGCGATTTACAAGGTCAGCAAGCTGAACCGCGACTACTCCCCTTATCCTCTCTCCTTTCTCTTCCTCTCTCTCTCTCTCCCTTTCTCCATATACTATATCTAACATAAAGGAACCAACACCAACAGCGGGATGCATCATCGTGTCTTCGAACGTCCAGCTTCTCTTTCTCTCACGCATGCTTTTACCGGAGAATAGCCGTACACGCGGTTTAGCGCGAGTAGAGCCTGTTAAACCTCTCATCCCTTAGATTCGTTTTTTTTTTTTTTAATTTTGTTCAGCTCTTCTTTCTTACCGCATATAAGTTTCGTAGCGACGAGGCTTACGTATCTTACGGTAAGCTATAGTCTTTTTGTAACTTATGGACGATTGCAGCCCTGGCTTACAACAACAACAACAACAACAACAACAACAACAACAACAACAACATCATCCCCTTCTATAAGATACACGCAAGTGTGTGTATGTAGTAAGAGAGAATTGCGGGACAAGGCTAGTAAAGATCTTGGGTTGATCGTTCGTAGGGTACCCTGTTCATTCTTTCCTCCCCCTCCTACCTTTTTGACTTTTTTTACTTCTTATACTCGGCAACTTCTTGTACACTTCTCCACCGAGCTAAAATGATCTCTGGTTCTTTCGATCTGTTTTAAATATTGTCTCAAAAACGTAAATGAACTTACGTTGCGGTCTGATTCGAAGCATTTGTTTTCTTTCAATCGTGTATAGGTATAAAAAAAAAAAATATAATGTCGAATCTTTTGTTAATTTTTTGGATCAGATAGATTTTTCTTTTTAAAACAATAAATAAATAAATAAGTGAATAAAAAAAAAAAACTGAAATATTGAGTAAGAAAGTTAATGAAAATGTGTTTCGAATACATTTAATTATGTATTGAAAAGAAAGAAACTTTTAAAAGTTTCTCTTGAAACTTCTAATGAAACTCTTCCAAATTCCGAATTAATTATTCCCCAGCAATACAGTTCAGAAAACAATCACAAGAATAGAAAAAGTTACACATGACGTAAATAAAGTCCATAGATAATAGTTCTATTAATAACGAAGGTAATTTAAGTAAGCGTGAAACGAGCGCAAAACAGCCAGTGCATGGATTTAAGTGTGCAAGGGCGAACGCTAAATTATGGTAATCCAAAGCTGTATTTTTCTACTTATCATAATTGTGAGATACAATGAATTGTTATTGATAAACTAAGGAATATTTAAGGAATGATTGATAAAATTCGTAAATTTAGCTTATAAATGTTATGAGCCCTATTAAAAAAAAAACAAATCATATTCATTCACAAATAAGAACAACTTTAATCCATGAAATTTCAAACCTGAATGACGTCAAAGCATACAATCTTGAAGCGTATCTGTAGCTTTTTTTGTCATTCGATCGGCGCAGGTAAAATGTGTATTCCTGCTTTATTACTTGCTGTGGGTAACTTGAGGCTTTTGTGTAAACACGTGAGTGAATATCGACGTTGGATAAGATTCACGCGTTCAAGATCATCTTAGGATGAGTTAGTATTTTGTGCATTCAATTTTATAACTGAGGAACATTGGATTACGAGACGTTACTATTTTATAAAATTGCATTTATGATTCGATATGATACATTTAAATAAGATTTGTCATGCTGTAATTATAATTGATTGGCATAATTGGAGAGAGAATTCAAAATCTTATTTGCGTTAAATAGGGAAGGAAAAGGAAAAATTATTATTTAATTCATAACTGTATCACACCAATAAAGGATTTCTTAATAAGTGTCATATTTTTCAATATCACTCAACAGCAAAACGTATTTATTTCATTTCTTTTACTGAAACAAATTACATTGTTATATTGTTTCATTTATTCAACTGCAACATGATAGACGTACGGCTTGCAAATAAATCAAAGTAGGAAAAAAATGAAATAAAATAAAAAGAAAAAAATGTGAATGCTACAATGAATCATTCTTATAAATAGAATGCGCGAATCAAATCCCTTTTATTGTTTTGCAGTACGATCGGTTGAAAAGGAGAAAAAAAAAAAAATTCGAAGGTCTAATACACTCATTTCGCGCGAGCGCGAAAGAGTTCTAGGGTTGGCATGAAAGCTCACCCCCACTACCTATACCAGATAAAACGAGATTAATAGTACAAAGAAAAAAGTAACGTACAGAAGACCTTGATTTTATCACGTGACAAGTCACGATTCTGCAATTAGAATACGAATTATGTTTAATATGAGTGGTAATGTAACGTTTTGTGAAAATAGAGTGTTTCTTAATTTTTTTTTTTCTTTCTGATTTTGACAGACTTTTTTTTTTATTATATTCTACTTTTTCGTTTGATACTCATCGTGACTACCTAAAATTATATGCTGTTCAAGTTTAATCATTTAATTCTGTAATATTTCTATTCGAAATTAGAAGAAAAATAAAAGAAATTGTAGTAAATTATATAGAAAAATGATCATAAATGATGAGGAAATTGAATTCTTTCAATTGTATTAAATAAAAACTAGACTTATATGTGAATAAGAAAGGAAAAATATCGCGCTATAGCTTTTTAAAATATTATAGAAATAATTAAGCTTTTTATCATAAAAATAGATTTACAATACTTTGTAAAATATTTTAAAATATAATGGAAAATGAATTTCTTTTTTTAACTATACTTGTATAAGGAAACAATAATCAAAATTAATATTTCCCTAAATGTAAAAATTGGTACATTAAAGTCTTTAACCCAAGTAATAGAGCAATAAATCATTAGGAGTCATGTTTAGTGTCAAGATATTAAGTAAAATTTGAATTTGAATAACGCATTTATTGAATATTTTACCATAAAAAAGTACAATTATTTAAAAAAAATTATATTATGCTTATAAAAATTTAGAGTTGTAATAAAAAATGATTTTATTGCTGAACAGCAGCTGAACAGCTGGTAATAAAATAATCCCATAAATTAAAACGTTTTCCTTTATACTACGCTATTATTTTTCCTTTATTGACTATAATATTAATTAATACGCTTAAAAAAAAAATGAAGCACCTTCTTTAATATGTATATGCCAATTATTTTTATATTTCTCTTAAATTTTGCACTTACACATACCTGTATTTATACGATAATTCTATACACACCCTTTTTCATGAAACTTCTTGCAACATTTAAAATAATTAATCAATAATACGTATAAAACAATATAAAAGCAAGTATTATTTTTGTTCCACGATGAAAAATCGATTATCAGACATTAAATCGCGATGATCGCTACCGAATAAAATCAGGACATCGACTCCTGAATAGAGCCAGCTCGAAAATAGCTCAAGTCACAGATGAAAAATGGAAGATCATCCGTCATTTCATTATATTAATAAAGAGGATAGGAGGCAAACTGAAAAGATGAAGGGGAGAGTGAAAGGGGATGTGTGTTAAGAAAGAATAAAGGCGTGCACAGGAGGAGCTAAAGCCTTAATAGAATATCCTAGAGAGGCTGGTAATAATTATAAGGTTAGCCGACGAGAAATGCTGATCGTCATTACACCTCGGGAGAAATTACTACCAGCTGCAGCGCGGCTACCAATATTTCTCGCGCCACTGCTACAAATAATATCGAGAGAGAGAGAGAGAGAGAGAGAGAAAAGTGAGGAGAGAGATGGTAATACACGTAAAGGCCACCTGATGCGCATACTTGTACACCTTTACATCGGTAAAGGACTTCGCATAGCTTTGACTTCGCAATTAGCGCCACTGGGGTGCGAAATCGCATCTCTCTTTCTCAAGCGTGCGCGCAATAAGCCAAGGAAGATTAGATTAGATTAATTTTATTGTCCCGATAATGCGCGCAAAGCGTCATTATCTCTCTTGCGAGGAATGAGATATTGTGTATAGTGTTGGTATGCTATATATATATATATGAAATAATGGTATATTCTGGAATGTTATTGCTTTTTTTTTTTTATTTCTTGCACTGGTTTCTTAAAGAACTAATATTGTTTGCTGCTGTTGCTATTGTTGTTACTTCTTTTGCTGATGTTGAAAGCTCATGCTGAAAAATATTGAAATGCTTTATTATACATTAATGATACCTTCAAGTAGTTAATTATTATTAAAGCAAACCCAATAGATTAATGCTTAAAACTTTGAACTCCTACCTACTTGTTTGTCGAACTTGTCGAAAACGACTTATTTGTAATTATACTTATCTTTTTTTAATCGTTAACTTCAATAAGCTGTATAAAGTGTCCTTGAAAATGATTTATATATAAAGCAAGCTCTTGCAGTAACCTTCATCGGTCACCATAAACCCAGTAAATTGAAATCACATAATACGTGTCTCCTATTAAACACTTTACCTTCATAATAACACAAGCATACGTAGACCTTACAACTGGAGATTTGAATGAGCGCAATAGCAAGACTCTATTTCACATATCCACACCTTACTTTTTCATGTATACAATCCCACTCTATTTTACACTCTATCCTTCTGAATAGGTAAACACAAACTATATACGTTTCGTGGAAAATTTTGATATTTTTTTTTAATAAGCTTAACGCTGTATGCAGAGAGTTGATTAATACGTCTAACGTTCCTGAAAAATGAACATGTTACGCTCTAGCGCGCACTTGCTGAGAGAGAGAGAGAGAGAGAGAGAGAGAGAGAGTATAGAAAAAAGCGCGTATACATTGTAAGGTATATCATATATATCTCGCACCGCGGGAGTATAGTGATAATTGATATCCTTCGATTTGATTGGAGTGTATATTATAACAACACGAGCAGTCGAAGTTGAAGTATAGCGTATACCTATATATAACCCCAGTTCTTTGAGCTCTAATCCTTTTGGATTTGTTGTGTGTATTATAGGTGTTGTAATCGCTTTGAGAATGAAGTAGCCGAGCAATTTAATTATCGGCTCGATATATGTTTGCGCGATTATTCATTTTCCGCTTTCTCATTCTCTTATTCTATTTTTTTTTCTCTTTCGTTTTATTTACGCTGGATTAATTTACCTAAATTGATTAGCATAGCGTTTCACGTGTTCTCCCCTTATAAGTATGTCAAATAATGCATTAATTAAAATCTATAGATTTTTTGATTGTATATCGAACATACATAATATAATCGGTGGCAATGAAAGGTATTCGATTATAATATTGCAAGAAAAAAAGATGCATTGAAGAAAGTTTCAAACTCATCAATTTAAAATTAGATTTAATTATCAATCGACCTTAAGATATAAAAGACCGGGAGTCTTTTTTATATTATAATATAAATGAAAGAAAATCTTGATAAACGAATGTAAAAAATCCGGGACTGATGATTTCTCAGGTATTGCGGAATCTCGGAAACAATACCGATTTTCCAACCTACAGATAGATATATACCTATAAATACATTTATCCACAACCTGTAAATCCACACACTGCAGCCAGCCAATATATCGTTAATAAATCACACTTATATTCGTCGGCTTCAAGATATCGCTGTAATCGAAGGAAATAAATTCAAAACAAAATACCTCGCCTACGCCACACATATACTCTTACACACATACACACACACACACACACACACACACACACACACACACACACACACACACACACACACACACACATATATATATATGTACCTACTCATAGAGAAATAATCCTTAGAACATATCACAAAAGAAAGATAAAAAAAAAAACGAACCACTCATCTTAGCGACTGCGACTTAGAAGTATAGCGATATCTTTCAGCTTTATATGTATTTTTCTTCATTATAAAACATTCGATACGCCTATATAGGCAGGTCTATACCATTCGCTCTTTAAAAAGAAAGAAGAAAAAAAATCGATGAAGACGGTAGCGGCTCTCTCTTTTTCTCTTTCTCGGGTATCAGCACCGGATTATCGTTTGCGAAGACGTATCTCTCTCTCTCTCTCTCTCTCTTGCGCGCGAGCGCGATATTGCGCCATTCATTATAAAAGCGAAGTAGACGTGCCTCGATCAGTGTATGAAAGAAAGGGGAGGGAAAGGGAAGGGGACACACATAATAGGGACACGCACGCTGCTATGTAGGTATATATACTGTATAGTGTATAGGTATACATATATAAGAGGCCGACAGCGCGATATATTCCCCATAAATCACGCGTTGGTTTCACAAGGATATAAGTATCTCTCTCTCTCTCTCTCTCTCTCTCTCTCTCTCTCTCTCTCTTTACCGCGAATGAAGTCGCGGAAAAGAGAGTCTCGATATCTCTACTCATTCTCCTTCTTTTTTTTCCTTCTTCTTACTCCCTCTTTACGTATATAAAAAGTAAGTATAAATGTCTTGACTCTTTTTAGCTAAGAGGACAGCAGCGATCAGATGTTTACCGATCCATACACTGAGGCAAAAAGTTTTTCAAAACGTATGTGCCGTCTTGGAACGAAGAGGCGCGTCATCGCTAAAAACGCCCTGTTAGCTCGAGTCTTGACGCGTTTTACTAATATAATTATCTTCCTTCTGGATGATAGGATGTTGATGATGGCGACGTGTCTTGCGTTTTTTGATTTTACGAATATATTGACTGATGCGTGTATAAATCGCGATTTGTTTATTTTATGCTTGCGAGGAAACAAGATTTTAAAAATCTCACTCCCTGACTTTTTTTTATCCTTCAATGATTTTACGATTTAACGATTGATTTATAATGTATTACCATGTGTTCGTCTAGATCTTGAAGTCTCTTTGTCTTACAACTTTCATTTTTATTAAATATAATTTTTTAATTACATTAAATCAAATTAAATTTTTATTTTCACATCTCTATTTATAAATTCTATAAAATACTTTGGTTCATTCTATATAACTATAGAATTTCTCCGAATCTCATAAACGTAACAACGAAAATTCAAAAGCTGACTTTGCACGACTTCTTCTTCTTCTTCTTCTTCTTATAAAATAAGATAAAAAAAAGTCTGTCCTTTGAAGACGGTATAGTCAGGGGCGTCGACAGGTGCTAATGGGCAATCCAAGCAGTAGCAGGAGTAACCGCTCGTCGTTTCAAGCTTTATACATATACACCAGCTCGATCTCAGAAAGAAATAGAGTGAGAGAGCCCTAAGGGTCTCAACGTTCTATAAAGCTCCCAAGCATCAGCAGCAGCAGCTTCTGGTCTAAAACAGCATGGCTCTCTATCGCACACGTTCTTCTTCTTCTTTTTCTTTTTTCTTTTTTCCTTCTCGTCGGAACGTCTCGTTCTCCGGCGCGCGCGCGAGCAGCACGCGAGATCGGCGCCGGCGGCAGTGGTGGTGGTGGTGCTGCTGCTGGTAGCAGCGGTAGCGGTGGCACGGCTCGTTGCATACTAACGAGCAAAGCGTCCCCTAGCTCCTCCTCACTCCCTTCTTCTATTTTTCTTCTGCTTCTTCTTATATACACATGCATATACACTCAGCAGGGCCACGAACTGGAATC
Source organism: Leptomastidea abnormis (assembly GCA_030522805.1). NCBI lineage: Eukaryota > Metazoa > Arthropoda > Insecta > Hymenoptera > Encyrtidae > Leptomastidea > Leptomastidea abnormis. The sequence continues at coordinate 15,997 of JAPYZE010001599.1, read as the reverse complement.
TCTTATGCGCGCACCCGCGCATGGACAATGATCCCCGAGAGATGTCGGACAAAGTAGGAAGAGCAGCAGCAGCAGCAGTAATCCAGCAGTGCCTCTCAGCAGTTTGATCCTCTTTTCGTGCGCCAAAAGTCGTGCATTATAAGTCTCAAGAGAGAAGAAAAGAGAGAGAAAGACTCGTGGCTACTGCTCAGCTGCTGGTTGCACTGGCTGCTGCTGTTACATTGATGTCGTAGTCGTCGCCGCTCCGATGCTATACTCATGTTGCTGCTGTTGGTGGTGGTGGTGGTGCATATATGTGCTTATGGAGAGGAGCGGCTGAAAATCAAGTTACTCTCAAGGGTTGGATGGTATGGATAAACAATGAGAGCTGCTTACATATTATATATGCAAAGCAAATGCGATTCTACGTAACGAATGCTATATAAGCTTAGCTTGTTAGATATGTTACTTGCTACTCTATACTTGGTATCGATATGCGAGAAAATCTATTTCGAGAAAACGCGTTGTTTGCGTGCCTTGATTTTATTTTCTTTTTTGAAAAATTTTTGAAGGCATTGATTTCTGTTATTATTATCATTATTATTTTTATCAAACTAAACGTATAAATTGAATAATTTTTTATGAATATTTTAGTACCACAACATTTAGCAAATGTTACTCTCTTAGAAAGAGATACGCAACACATTGCTCACGCAATTTCATCAAGCAGCGCACGAATTGAACTTCCCATGATGAAATTCGATACCTATCCGAAAAAAAAAAAGAAAACGATTAGGTTTGTAATGAACCGGAAATCAAAGTTAACTAAGAGAAAGCTCACAATTTTAATTGAGATACTTTATGTGAAAAAGAGAGAGGAAATCATAATAATAGAACCAAGCAAAAAGTAGTTCGGCAAATTATTTTTGTTATATATGTATGTATGAAATGAAGTATCATCATCTTAGAATTGTAATGAGATATAGAAAGACTATAATGCGTGACTGATGCTGCTCTTTTTTCTCCTTTATTTAATTGAAATAATTTTATGTTATATATACATCTACATTTTTTCTAATTTTTTTACAGTACATAACAAAAAAAATTTAATTACTCAATAATTTTTCTTTGTTTTCTATGTTGCAGGTAAGACATTATCTTTACGATTAACTGTTGTCAAAATCATGGTATATTATTGTAAGTAAATCAAATGAGCTTTTTTGCATATAATATATGATGTAGTACATAAATCAGTCAACAATTATAGAAACGAATCAAAAAGAAAAGATATTATGTCTATCTCGTAACACAAGTTCATCCTACAGATAAAATACGTATAAATCACTTTCACGCAAGAATCTAAGTTTGGCAATATAGCTTTGAAAATTTTCAAAAGATTGCACCGTGAAAATTCTTGTCAATTTTTTTAATAGGCAGTCGGACGTCTTACATGATTCATCAGACGTAGCATAATATAGGTATATATATATGACCGACCATAATGTTGCTTGCGCGATCTTTTACAAGCCGCTGGTGCTTTATACTGTAAGCCGTCTTGTCCTGTCAGTCTGCTTTTATAAAACACAAATGTAAATTAATTTATTTTTTCTTTCTCTCTATTTCTATTTTTCTCCTGTACCTTACCTTTCGTCGTCTTGTATAATACAGGAAATAATTGTATGCAAATTCTCGATACGCTTACATTTATCAGACAATACTCGTTTCCACATTTGATTAAATAAATAAATAAATAAATAAACTATTTATTTATTATAAAGAGAATTAATGTGATTTCAAATAACACATATTATTTGAGAACTCTTAAAAAAGCTCCTCTTAAATTCTTTTAAAAGCTTTACAAGTAAACTACATAAGTCGAAAAGTATACACGAAGACCACCACGATGTGTCCCACTGAATACCAGACAATTCATCGAGCATGTAATATACTCTCGCAAAAATGAAAAAAAAAAAACAACAGTAAAACAGGCAGTTAAAGAAAGGAGTAGAGTCAGTAGTAGCAGCAACAAGCGGAAAATTGATTCGATGCTCGGAAAATCTCAATTCCTCAGCTCTATACACACTCATTCGTTCGATCGATCAATCGATCCAGCGTATAGTCTTCAAGTAAAATCGTTGTTGAAGCAAAGTCCGAGTGATTGAACGTATATCAGAAAGCTTGGCTTTTGCCGACTAGCCGTTTGTTTCGATCAGAGTGTATATAGCGGTACTAAAACTCCTGTTGTCCAGTCTCTTCTGTCTCTTTACAGATACTGTATATAGACTTATAAGCTCTAGTGTGTATATAGCGGCTAGAGTAATGCGCTAGTACGCGCGCAAATAATCAAAGTGTCTCCGCGCGATCCTAGACTCGCGCGTTGCAAAATCCATGAATACACGAAAGCATTGGGGCTGAAAAGAGGAGATCAACGTCTGTCTGTTCGACTATCAATGGATAGAAATATATATAGATACATAGAGAATTTCTTTCTATTTTTCTTTCTTTTTTTACTATTTTAGTACTGATATAGAATATAGCTTAGCTTTATGCTTCTGTAGAATAGAGATTCATAAACTTGTAGTACTGTTTGAAGAAATATTTGTCAAGAGCTTTTATCGAGTGAAAAATCTGTACAGTTTTCATTGCATCGTATTCTGTAGTTTTGTGATACTTTGAATTCCAATAGATTTTCGATTTTTACATATAACATCGGAATCGATTTTTTGTATAGCTATAGATCTGGGACTGATATGCCGATATGAATAGATACTGTTGATGGATAAATTTATTTTTTCTGTATGCGCTGTCAAAATAAGAAAAATCAAATTTTTCATTTTCATAAACCAAACAATCAAGTACCGGTCAGTTTATTATCCTGAATATCAACTCGCCAACTTGTGCGGCCTCAAAGCTCATTTTCTATACAAGTCAAGTCCAATACGGCAAACAATCGCGTGGTGGGTCCAAGCCCTTACACCCACGCGAAAAAAAATTTTTTTAACGGTCATCTCTGTGCGTTAACTAAATTTTTTTTTTCTTCAAGTCTCTGCAGTATACGTAGTATGGAAAATCGAGTTTGCCATTATATTATATTGAGCAGAGTTCTGCCATTTTTATACTTTCTCTTCTTTTTTTTTTTTATATTGGCAGTTATTGTTTGCTTTCTAGCGAGCGAGGAGAAAGCTGGACAGTAGAGATAAAGTTTTTGATGAGTGTCTATATTGTGCGGGATGAACTTGGATTTATGAATAAATTAATGTTGATTTTATTGATGTCTGGTAATTACGATATATTGGAATCAGTCAAATTGGGATAATCAATTTAAAAATTGTTTTTCTTTTTATTTATTGATTCTTTTTTATTGAAACATCGGGAAAAATCAGTATATTTTAGAAGTGTCAAATTATATGAAGAAAGCAAATAATAAAATTTTATAATTTAAAATTAATAAAATTGTCAATCATAAAAAAAAAATACTTTGCACAAAAGACAATTTTTAAAATTTCATAACGTCATTCTTTCCACCCCTGGAATCTTCCTTATTTCGTGGACTTTTTTTTTGTTTGTACCTACAGTTATGCAGCTGTAGCAGAATAGAGGTCCTCAAAGGTAAGAAGGAAACAGTGTGTCGATGGGTGTATATAGAGAAAGAGTAAGAGAGAGAGAGAGAGAGAGAGCCATGCCGCTATGCGCGCGAGGTCAAGCGGTCTCATTGTCCAAAGGGTCCTCGAGGCTGTACGAAGAAGGTAAAGGAAGAGGAGGAGGATGCGACCCGATGAGTTGTGCCTTCATTGTCGGGGCGGCATAGCATTAGAATACATTAGCGTCTTTTTCAACCCTCCAGGCGCTTATGACGCTGTGTCTCTTTTGCTTCGTATACCTATACCGGCGAGAGAGCTTTTCCTTCGTTCCACGTTTCGACTTCCACGTTTTTTTTTTGGTTGTAGAGGGACGGGCTGTTGTATCGTTTCGATGCTGTCAGACTAACTAGCATCGCGCATATCTTGCCGGTGCGAACTCAATTCACTAATGGACGGGAGAGAGAGAGAGAAAGAGAGCCGAGATTTTATCAGTTGAGTTAGGCAGCAGGGATGGGTATGATGCGCCGATTGAGCAAATCTGAATGACCGAGGAACGAAGACAACGACGATGGTTACGATGCCTGGGCATTCTTGGCGTCTATACGCTGTTATTAATTTCTCCATTCGTGTATGTAAGAAAGAGAGAAAGAGAGAAAGGAGGGGTTCATTGTTGTGACGAGCTGGAAAAACGCGCGCGAGGTATAACAATGAGCCTTGAGGTATTGTGGATGGACATTTATATATATATAGCTATATATAAACGAAGAATTGTTGCTTTTTTTATTTATATTTATTTTTTAAATCGATGGTTATTCTGTGGTGTAAGGTTTTGAGGCTGAAGGTTGATTTGATAATTTTTCAAGGCTGTTGTAAAAATTATTGATGGGTTCGTTTGTCATTGAATATAATGAAGCCTTTTTAGATTTTAAAATTTTTTCATCATTCTCATATAATTAAAATCTATATTTAAAAAAGGTACATAACTTTGAAACTATGACCAATTTTTCATGATTTAAAAAATTTTTCAAATTAACATAAAATTTTAAAATCTTAATTTCAAGTTTTCAAGTTTTGAGACCGCGCTATGTTCCGTATTCTCCAACAACTGTTTCCATCCTTTTCTAAATATACTAGAAAATGTCATTTATGACAAACCTACTTCTTTTTCTTTTCTAAAAAACCGAATCAACGATCAAACAGAAATTCAACGATTCGTTATCACGCAATCTAAATTCCCATTATTCTCTAATCCATAATATCCTTGACATATATATGTAAGAAACCCCGCATTCACTTCCTATTCTCTCTCTCTCTCTCTCTCTCTTTTATTTTCCAATCGCTCGTTTGACTTTCAATCGTCACAATAACCCACATCGTGTCATTGAAATTGAATCAGTCGTCTCTGCGTAGCATATACATAATACACATGCATGTACACCGTAAGATGCGTTTCTCTTTGGAATTTGAATGCATATACGGCCATGGGCGTGTATATTGTAGAGAGTATATATATATAGGTACATGTATATGCATATTTATAAATACGAGAGAGAGAAAGAGATTTCTTGTGCGTTCTTCTATTGTCGCAGGGAAGGGCACTGTTGTTAAATATATATATGCGGGAAGAAGAGAGCCGGTCATTGCAACTAACTTGCGTCTTCGACGAATACCTATATATAATACCGTATAATATTGAATGAGAAAGGAAGATTGAAAGACGACTGTCTTACACAGATTGTACTTGCAGTTGTTTTGATAAGCACTGTACTATAGGTATAGGGAGGAGCCAACAAATGTGACTCTTTCTCAGATGTGCTCGTAAGATTATGTGATGAAGTATTTTCTAATGCGTATTGTTGATTTTTTTCGTTTTCATTTTTTTTCTTCTATTTCTTTTAATTGTTCGTTAAATGCTATCAGTAGATTTTGCATTATTTAGTCGTCTCGGATGTTTTCAATTTTTACTTTCTGTTGATAATGATGTAAGTTTGTTGAATATTTAGTTAAACGAAGTATTTTAAGTTAAATTTTCGAAAATGATGTTTAGTCTTGCAAATATTAAAAAAAAAAAAAAATGACAGAAAATCACAGCTCATCTTTAAATAATAAAAAGACAAAAAAAAATTGAAAGATCAGTTTATCATTTCAAGTAGAATATCCAATACAGACAAAGCACCTTTCTCGTCTATGCAGTATTATTGGAAGATCCTTTATTGCCTTCATTTTACAGCAGTAGAAACAACGGCTCTTCATCAGCAAAAAGAAGGAGAAGCAAGATAAGACAAGGCGAGGCCACATATTATTCTATCTCGATGAAGAAATTGAATCATAAATCAGGCGTTTCGATCGTCTCTATATATATGCTGATCCGCCAACAGCAGTAGCTGCGATTCTATGAGACCGCAAGAACTTAAATACACCTATATATGAGCACGTATGCATATATATATAATACGTACATTCGAGCTGAACTTTACGGAAAATTGTGCGGCAGCTGCTGTTGCGGTGGCGGCTAATGGCTTATACCTTTCGCAAATTCCTTCTATACTAGCCGTAAGCAAGCAAAAGCACGCTCGAGCTCTTTTAAGTATATAAGAAAAGCATTAAAGTACGTCCACCCGCAACACACATTGCGTGTATTACCAGGGATGAAAGGGTATAAAGGAAAGGGTATAAGCTTATAGTGGACCAAAGAGGACTTTTTCCTTTTTCTGTCAATGCAATTTCCATGTGCTACTTTTTTTTCTTTTCATTTCCCTTCTTTTTCTTATTATCCGGTATATAATGCTTTGAATTGCAAAAGCTTTTTTTTTTCATTGGCCTTAGATTCGAAATGCATGAGATGGTGACTGTTGGACCTCCTCGGTTTATTATATAGCTAATTGATTTTTCGAAAGCACATATCGATAGCCGATATAGTTAATTAAAAAACGTTTTTTCTAAAAGTCGAGCGGATTTAGCTTTTGATGTAATAGGAAAAGGTAATTGATTTGAATAAAAATAGTCAATTTAATTTTTTTATTTCTTTAATATTATTTGCGCATATATTTGAACAGTTGCCATAACAATTGCGCAAATATATTTAAAATTTAATAAAAAATTGTGTGATCAAGCGCAGTAACAGTGTACGATTGAAAACAAACGTCGATTGTTCAGATCGACGATTCAATTAACAAAGCGAAGAATAACGACATATGTGTGGAAAAGCCACACACAGGTGGTGTGCACACACACTATAGATAATTGTAGAATCTTCTTTCGCGTAGGCTAAACAAAATGTAATTAACAAAAAAAAAAAAAAAAATAAATAAAAGTTGAATTCTAATTTATAAGTATTCCTTGTGGCATTCAATGAAATCTCGCGTATCTTCACTCGCACCGCCCTCACTTTACCTCTTTCTCACATACAGACACGTACATCTTACCACCACACATGCACGCAAATACGGTACATATATGCGCAATTAAAATCCATTATTTTGCAAAGCGTCGCGCGTCTCCGCTATTTTCTTCTACTGTATTTTATATTATTGCCGAGGCAGCTGCGGCGGCGGCATCATCAGGGTAGCTATATAGAGAAATTCCTGGTAAGCCATTAACACATGCAATCCTGCAATTATTTATCACTGCCACTGTCCTGAGAGACCTCCGATATATTCTAGCTTCCATTTCTTCTTCTTCTTCTTTACCATACGCCCGCCCAACTTGATACTACTTGTGAATATATCAACGCCGCGTTACCTTCAAAGATAAGCGCAAAAATGAAATTTCATCACATCACCCACTCATACCCTGTACATTGTAACGCCCTGGTATGTGATATCTATACTATGTGTATCACTATTATAAGAGACTTATGTCTTTTATTCTCTTTTATTTTGTGTAACGAGATAAATTTATGCAAGGAGTGTGGCAAAGGTACTTTATTATTATTGTTCTGATGATCTTTCGTATTGTAGCGTGCTTCAGGTATATATTCATCTGTTTTTATTATTCTATATAAGCTTTTTTGAGATTTTATTTCGAAATTATTTTTAACGATTCCAGATGCATACTATTTGTGATATTAAATTTTCTACAGAAGAGAGATAGATATATATGTATTTATTTGCAAAAGAACAATAAAGATATAACGTTTCGATTTTTTTATTTTTTTTTACAACTTCAGTTTCTTTCTTTTTTTTTTTATCGATTTACTTTTTATTGCGAGTTATACGATCTCGCTGTCCGTGATTTATTTGAGTAGTCTGTTTTTGGTTAAACATTCACTTCGCCAGCATTTTGTGAAATATCACCATAAATACAATTACGATTAAGTAACAAAACTATATTTATAATCCTTTTATTACAATTCAAAATAAATAAGCAGAATAAAAAAAAGCCAATCAAAAATTCAAAATCAAAAATAAAAAAAGTATATATATATAAAAAAAAAAAAGTAATAATACAAGGGTATGAAAAAGATGTCGATCCCTTTCTATTTCCAATATACCTTGCCTCTCTCTCATAGCCACGAATCTTATATAGTATGCGCGCAAGCGTAATATAGCTTACACGCGAGAGAGAGAGAGAGAGAGCGAGCGAATCAAGCATATAGCATAGCAGTGTATAAGGGAGAACAAAAGAAGAGTCAAAGAGCGGTGAGTGCAGTATATAGTAAACGAGTTATACAGACTGCGCGGAGTACAGTGCACGGGGCCCGCATATATTTATATATGAACAATCTATCTCTCTTTCTCTCTCCCCTTCGTTACTATTACGCTGCTGCTGTCGGGGCAGGTACATTACACATAAATCGAATCAGAAGGTCCCTACCTCCTCCTCCTCCACCTACGCTTTACCAACATACATCTACATGACGAACTGCAGTGTGATGGCGCTCTTACGTATGATACCAAACCTCCTCCTCCTCTCAGCCTCAACCTCCTTTTAGTGAAGCTGCGCATGGATATATATTTATATATGGTATGGTAATTTAGAGAGCGAAAGAGATGCGACCCGACCTCCAGCTGACCTCCGATAATAATAATAATGATAATAACACAACGTTGGGCGCAGCAACCAATATCACTTGAAGAGCTTAAAAGAAAAGCGCAGCCAAAGGCGTAGGAGTGGCTGCATGCCCTCACCCATACTCTTTATTCTCTCCTTGCTGTTTTTTTTTTTTTTTTTTTTTTCATATGATCTTTCAAGAGATGGAGAGAAGTTCGAGTGAGAGGTTTCTTCTTGATCTCGGGAGCTCGCGAATTGTTGTTGTTGTCTTCTTAATGATAATCGGGAGAGGCTCTTGAAAGTTTCAGGTGAGCGTCTATGTATACGTAACCCGTGATTGTTTTTGATATAGCTCTTTTAGTCTAATTTGACTATGCGCAGATGTGCTTGGAATTAGTTTTTCTTTTACGGTTATATGTAAAAACTTTAATACCTCAAATAACTCACTAAATGTTTAATCGCTTCAACTTTCAGAGAATGAATCTTTACTACGACTAAAATTTGTCACGAAAAAACACTATTGTCGAACAATACACAATGATATCCATGAAAAAAGGAAAAATAAATTTAAATAAACATAGGTATATCTTAATTTAGCAAATTGAAAAATATATACTAATCAATCACAAAATGCACGAGACTTTATAAGAGGAAGGGAAGGAAAAAAAACCAGAGAATAGCTTATAAACTCGTGATTAAGCTCTATCCTTTTTCCCGTCAGCATTGTTTTTTGTGTGTACATTGTACAGGTATATATACGTATAAGGCCTTTTAACGACCTTTGAAAGCCGCGCAATTCGAATTTGCACACACACACACAATACACATACACACACACACACACACACACACACACACACACACACACTCACTCACACATACAGAAATTCCAGTCTTTATAAAGTCAAAGGCGCCACTCATTCACCCTCCCCCTCTTCCTTTACTATAGATAGAAACTCCTCTCGATTTCCTACTTTCGCGCATGGCGAGAGCTTCTAATCTCCCCGACATAATACCTTTTATATACACAAACGCATACACAGAAAACCATTGGTTTGTCTATTGCTTCTACAGCTTTTGAATCGAGGTAAAAAAAGAAATCGCGAGGCAGAAGTACGTAGAGTATAGGAATATGCGCCTATACATACCTGCTAGCAAAAAAAGAGAGCGAGCACGTCTAAACGACGAACTTAATGTCTACACGAATCCTCACTGATTTACCAGCTGGCAAGCGGATCTCTTGAGGGCTCCTATTGCAACAAGTTTCGGCGGCCGTTTGTTTTTTTGTTTTTTTGTTTTTTTTTTTTTCATGCTTGATTCACCTACATACTCTTATACATACATACCTGCATGCGGGAGCCTTCAGCGCTTTGCTAACTTAACTCCTTATCGCGGATATGCTAAGTGCTCGATGAGGCAGCTCGAGATCCACTTCTTTTAACCTGCATCATCACCTGATAACGCTAGCGTATACCAAGATATTCTTGGATTTTTAAGGATTGAATTTGCTGAAGAGAAGACAATTGTTTTCTACTCGCGACGATGTATATGTCTGTAGGTTGTGTTATCTGTCGATGTTTGCTCGTGAATTTGTATTTACTTTGAGAGCTGGTGGTTTTGCTGATGTTTTTTTTCTTTCTTTCTTTATTTTTTGCTATTGTTTTACAAGAATAGTGGTAATGTTAACTTGGTTTCGATATTGATGTTAAAGCCACAGTCTTATGTTCATAGAATAGAATGTAATGAGGTTTAAATTTGGAAAATGACAAGTACGGCATGTTTCATTTATTGACCATCCAAATACAGAGAAGAAAAAAATGTTTTACTTGGTTGGTACAATTACAACAACAAGCTATACAATATAATACCAGAAAGGTAAATCTCGTTTATGCTTGTCTTACCATGCCCGGATTTTTCTACTTAAACTCTCTATACCACAAAACAAGTGTTCTCTTGGCGTGGCAGTTATTAAATCCAGGCCACAAAAAAAAAAAAAAAAAAAGATCGTGTTTCTTACAAATATGCAGTGTCGCACACAAAGATCGAGTTGACTAAAAAGTATGGCAGTTGACGAGGAGGCGACTGTTCTCGAATACTCTATAAAAGGCGTCGACATTTCACTTGCTCCGCCTTAATGGGGAAAGGTGTGGTACACAGACTTATATAGAAAAATCATGTCCGCTCTCCAATGCGATGTGGTTCATCAACTTAAAATATCTCTTATTGCGTAGCTTTAATTATCACTCTCTACATTTGAATTTTGTAGATAGCCATGTCGATTCTTACCTTAAGATCGAGTCAATAAAGATTTTACTATAAATTAGAATTTTAGGGCTACAGGGATATAGGGAGAGAAGTGTAAAAATGGAGCTGCAGTAAAAGGATGGATGAATGGTAATGCGGCTGCACGATTTCGAGTTTGCTCGCTTACGAAAGAGACGCAAGCCTGCGCGTCTGATGCTGATTTCGGCAGACGTTGGAATGCCGTATATACAAGCGAGCACGCCTCGATATATATATTATATACTCGTTGCGCGTTTTGGACGTGACTGCTCACTTGGCCAAGCCTGTTGCTGCTGTTACTGCTGCTACTATTGCCATGTCGTACATATCGAGGTAAATGTACAAGTTTCGCGTATGCTTATGCACGTGGATCAACGAGATCCCTGTCGCGTCTTGTTTTTTGCGTTCTGGTTTGTGATTTTTTTTTCCTGAATTGTATGTAATTTGCTTTTTTTTTCTTTTTAATTGCTATAATTTGTAAAATTAAGCACATTAGTAAAAAAATTGACAATGCGCGACAAACAGCAACGTTTACAAAAAAATTAAACTACATATAATGGTACTCTTTATTAATTTTAACTTGCTGCTTCATGATGAAGCATATTGATAAAAAGCCACTCCCCTTCTAAACATATGCCTCACCACTACGTCGCGAGAGCTATATACTTTTTGAATAAGCTACTCGTCACCTGTTTCGTTGTGCAAGAGACACGTTTCTTGTATATCAAAACCGCTTCTTTACGAGAGAAAGCGAAAAATCACCGGATTACGAGCAGCACAGCTATTTTTTTTACTTAAGAGGAAAACTTGTAGCTAAAAACTTCTGTTTTTGTACATAAAGTATCTTTTTTTTTTATTTTAATTTGATCAGGCAACGCGCAACGTGATCGTTTTTATTATTGACAAAAAGGAGGGTAAAAATTTGTTGTATTATATATTTTCGTGCTTTTGAGAATACCATGATCTTCTTATTGAAATTCATTGGACGATCGTCGATATATACAGCAGTAATTCGCTAGCGCCACGTTCGCGATTCAAATCTTTTATCTCTCCCCCTTATTCTCAAGTATATAACCCAGGACAATTTTCACAGTTCGAAATCCTGGCTATGCGCACAGCCAAGTTACTGATATCTTCTCCGGATTCCAAGTAAAATAAAATAAAATGAAAAAAATAAATATATATCTCAGACACTCGGTTGAGACTCCGAAATCACGGGAACAAAACGAGAAAGTCCAAATAGCTCTTGGGCTCTTCTCTCTACACAATATATAAGCATACATGCATACACACTATACTCTCGTATAGTCGTGTGGCCCGATTTCTTTCTCATCCTCCTCTTCACAGGGCGCCATATCACGATCGCCCTCGCGCTCGCCCTGCTATATACTTTGCATGTGCTTCGCAATAAGGTGTCGTCGGTGTCACCTTGCCCTCCTCCTTTGTAACTTTCGTATATATATATATATATATATATATATATATATATATATATATATATATATATACCACGACCCGTGGCTTTGCCGATTTATCGGTATGTCTCCACAGCGATCACTGATGCACCGCGGGAGAGAATAGTTATATATAGGTAAACCAGGAGAGGGCGCGAGGCATAAGACTGATGCTCGACGATCGATGTCTTGAACTACGGGACACACGCGAAAGAGAAAGAGAAAGAGAGAGAGAGAGAGAGAGAGACGATCTTGGAACGACGACAAGGACTATACGAGACTATAGTACGAAAGTATATATCTATACGATGCCACGGGAGTTTATTTCCCAGAGCGCGGCGTCATCGAGATAACTTTCTGTCGTGCTGTTTTATACGTTCAGGCTAGGATTGTGATGAGGAGGGGGTAGAACTATAGAGAAGAGAGCACACACGTGTCTTAAATCGGCTGTAGCGGTGCTTAAATCGTATATGTACGTGTACGTATTATTATGCGCTCGATCCGTTAAAAAATTTACGCGTGTAATAATTTGTAGCAGTATAATACCATTTTTGCTTCTATACTTCTTTCTTTTTTTTTATCATCGATTATATGTATCTACGTCTTGCGTGTTTTCTTGTATAGGTACATATGATGCGTTCTTGTTGTTGTTACAGGTAATAGCGGAATTTTTATGTGAAAAGTCGCTTATAAAGAGCATCGTGTGCTTAACTTTCCAGCGCTTTCATATATTATATGATTATAAGAGGCACAGGTTTAAGAGTTTTCTGCTACTGAAAGTATAATTTTATACTTTCATTATACCAGTAGCTATATAGAAATTGATGTTTAGACAAGGCTGCGTTTTCATATAGTACAAGAAGAAGATAAAAAAAATTGATACTTAATACAAGTTCAAATGAGAACGTAGTTTTTTTAATAAGATGCAGTTTTAAAAACAGCTTTTGGTATACTTCTAATCAAGCGTTAAACGAAATAGCTGAATATAATAAATTTTTATTATCGCAAGTATATAATATGTGTCCCCCACATAAAATCGATTACCAACCACAGAAAAAAAAAAAAAAAAAAAAAAAAAAAAAAAAAAAAAAAAAAAAAAAAAAAAAAAAAAAAAAAAAAAAAAAAAAAAAAAAAAAAAAAAAAAAAAAAATAGTTGAATTGGAAAATGTGTAGTGCGGAGTGGAAGACAAGAGCGAGAAAGAGATGATCATATAGAGTGCAAGACTCCACTCGGCACAAACGCACTGCAGGGTATATATATAACAGAGGGTTAAAAAGAAAGGCGGTGGCGAGACTGTAATGCACTATGTGTATGTATAATACTTGAATACAGCCTGTACAGTACCTATATGTTTATGTACATGGAAGTCGTAGAGAAGAGAAGAGAAGAAGTAAAGTTGGGCCACGCGCAGCGGTAGTATAGGAGCAGAGAGAAAGAGGCGCGTGTATCTTGCCGTTGTACCGTTCTGATTAATGGGCTACCCGGGTTTATCCGATGTGTGTTTTTATCCCCCTCCCTTTACCTTCCTCTTCCCCTTTTCTATCCTTATTCCTCCTTCCTTTTCTTTCTATACATACACTCGATGGCCCCGCAGTGACTATGTATATACCCTCTTTCGCTACAGCGCGGCATTGTCGCTCCTGCCGCGAACGCATAAATCCGAATTCCGCTTCAGCGGTCTGTGCGGGGTCCCCCATCTCTTCTCTTCGACGAGAGGAAAAGAGAAAGAGCTGCTGCTGCTGCTGTTGCCGCTATAAAAGTCCGCCCGTTCGCCAGATCGCGAGGGACCTAGCCACTCGCTACTAGGGAGACAGGATTATGAGCGAGGGTAGGTTTACAAAAAATCTGTTGAGGTCATTGAGAAGATGAAGAAAGGGTGGGATGAGGTAAGGGGGAGGGAGAATGTACCGATCTCCGTGACTCCGTCCGTGCGTATAGTTTATTGAAAGAGGAATTTTGATGTGCGGCTTATGGTATATACTATATGCGTATAGATTTGACTATATGAAAATGTGTTTTGATGAAATGGATATTGCAAATCTTGGGTTATGGATCTTTATAGAGGAATGAAGTATATGAAAATTTATTTTCGTACATAGTTTTTATTATTAAATTATAAATCAAATTATTTTTGTTTTACGAATCATTAATTTATTTATTTATTTATTCGAAAGATTTTATGAAACTATATACAAAATACATTAGCAACTTAATTTTTCTGACATACTCAAGGGGTCCCTTAAAATTAATATCTTCACTTGAAAAATCAGTTTAAAATTTCCAAATTTTGTAAGAAATCGAAGTGAAAAACTCTTGGAAAAACTTATGGCTTTAGTCAAAGAACATTAATTATGGTATCTATAAACATAATCATCAACAAAAAAATTAAGATAATCGAAATAAAAATTTGAATTGAAAAAAAAATCAACAGTACGAAAAATTTCACTCCCGCGTTCACGTATAAACACGTATGCGTAGACTTATAAACACAATCCCGTATATCTTAGATGCTTGCATATAGCGTCACAGCAACAGTATCAGAAGCAGCAAACAAAACGCGCGATCGCGAGCACACATCGCGCTTATCTATAAGCTCAACCACAGCATACTGTAAGTCCTCTCCTACTATACAACTTTTCTTAGCCTGGTCTGTCTGTAGTTGTGAGACTCCTTTGAAGTTGTCCCAGCATATTTCACCGAGGACGCTTGTAGATCACCGGGTAACAAGGCTCTCTCGCGTACCACCGCCGACGCCACTGCTGCATCTAAGTAAGAGAAAGAAAGAGGGAAGAGCAGGAGGAGGAAGAGGAGGAGGAGGAGGAGGTTGCCGCTCCTCCTGCTGCTGCTGCTTCCAACTCATGCTCGTCCGCGGAATTTTATTGTCCTTGTCCGCGAGACTAGCTGCTTCTCCCTCTTCTTTTTCTATACTCCTCCTTTTTCTGGCAGCTCTCTGTGCTCTCGCGAGTGATTGTATGTGTACCTATATAAGCGAATGATGGGAGGAAAAGGTCGAATCGTATATTATGCAATGCCTTAGCTGGTATGCTTGCTTTTTATATTTAGATTGGAGATGAAGATAATTTTTTATATTCATTAAGCAATATAAATAAATATTATTATTCGCAATATTGTTATAATTATTATTATTATTATTTCAAATATTGTTGATTGAAATGAAATTTAAGATACTTATTAAGATTGCGGTTAAGAGATCGTTAACATTTTAAACATCCTATAATTTGCTGATACTAATAGAAATTCTTTTACCCGATAAGCTTTATCAAAACAAAATCTTACTATCTGTTAAAACCTTGATCTTATTTCTCTCGTTCAATTCGAATCATTCAGCTGTGGTATAAACATTTATCCTGCTCCTGCTGCTCCTCTACTCTCCGACTTCTCCAAAAGCAAAAAAAAAAGGAATCCACCCGCATCCAGGAAAAGTTCTATGCAAATTTCCAATTATTCTCAACATTTTTCATTGATTTCTCAAGAAACGCATATAGTATATATACCTAGAACCATATAAAACAAAATAGTAGGTTGCTCATGCGAACTCAAACGAAGTATCGGATAAGCATCGATTTTCCAAACGCATCCACAACTAGATATCGACGCCTCGTACGAAAACTATGATAAAGTATAGTTGTCTTACGAAGAATACGTTCCGTAAAAAAGTCTTACGATAAATATGACAAATCCTTGCT